>CAEGAG010035795.1:0-145759 GCA_903067065.1 Brachyrhaphis terrabensis
CCCAGTGGCTGAAATAAATTACTACATTTAAAACACTTTAATAAAGTGGTCCATATATAAGGCGCACCGGATTATAAGGCGCACTGTCGGCTTTTGAGAAAATTGAAGGCTTTTAGGTGCGCCTTATAGTGCGGAAAATACGGTATGTTAGTTTCCAGTTAGCTGCTCCTGATTTGGTGCTAAACTAAAGGGCCACTTTACTGTTTTGAAGAACCTTGAACAGTCTTTTTAATTTTCTCTAGTTTAAAATCTAAATGCTTAAAGATCTATTGCATATATGTAATCTGCATGGATCATATATTCTTTAAAGCACATGTAAGTAATAGTTTTATTAGATTTACCATGTTAAATAAAAATATCTTAAAGTTTTATTCACCTTACCTGTAGTGTAAAGTTAATGGGGTTTTTTTTTGTGTAAACTTGCTCTTTTCACTCTGGAACCTTTTGAATACATTCCCCACTTTTTATTCTCTTATGCAACTTACAGACATTTGCAGATGGGCTGCAACCTCCAGTATTAATTTCATAATCTTTACCTAATTAATCAAGTGAGTTAATAAAGAATGTGACATCTACCCCATTGAAAGCTATGTTAGTATTTTGTGATCTGTTATTAAAAGACGAAAATAAATTATAGATACTCGATAAGGACATAATGTCAGTTTAGACATTCCTTCTTGCTGCTTGGCTTACAACTTTGTGTTTAACTTGTTCCCAAAATAACTATAGAACCCCAAGGAACGTACCTTATATAGACAAAACCCTCTGACAGCAGCATTCAAGCAGTGCCAAGATAAAATTACAGCACATTCATTTTCCTAAAGTGACATTCCTTGTTGGCCGACCGTACACTGAAGGAGAAGCATGATGATAAGCTACTCAGTCAGACGGACAGAGCTCGTTATTTCTGTGATTGGCAGCCTTAAAGCATCCTTATGTCTGCTTACTTTGCAAATAAAGATCCAGTATACACGAGAATGTTGGACTTGTCCAACAGATGGATTGTTCTTGGTTATTTCCACATTTGTTCAGCCTGACAGAGAGGATGAGGCTGAACCCAAAACAGCTGGGCCCTGCACATATGCCAAAGTGAAATAAAGTCTGGAAACTAAAAGATAATTTGTAAGAAATAATGTTACATGATTAGCTTTTAATGAGTGAACAGTTCTCTTCTCTGGCTCAGTCTTGCATTTATTCTGTCCAATATTAATATTCAGATGTCAGTCCTTATTTCTCCTCATGAGTTAAACAAAGTGGTAAAAAATATATGCGTGGAGGCTTCAAGGTTGTAGCAATGATGTCAACTTTACCTCTAGACTGATTTCCAAATGCCTGCAAGACAGGCACTAAAACAGGGCAGAGTAGTGAAAGCAATATGGATTCATTTGTTTGAAAAGAGCAAGATTGGGTTTAGAAGTATATGTAGTCAACATGAAGGAATCACACAGAACTGTTTCATGAAACTAATAAGTGAACATCTGCAAGTGTGAGGACGCTATTGTGATCTGTCTCCTTCAGGGTACAATGTGGGTCTTTCATTAGCCGAATAATACAATCAGTCAAAACCCAAAAGTCCAGCTACAGCCAGCTCCAAGATGAACCAGGCTAAGACAAAAATAATTAGATAACAAATAAATAACATCTTGTGAGAAGATAAAATTACTGCACATTCATTATCCTAAGGTGACATTCCAGCACAAACTGGAAGAAAGATTCTACACTGGTTGCAAATTTCAACCACATAAAATTCAGACAAAAACTCAAGCTGATCAGGGAGACTGAATGCAGACTCTAAAAGATTTACTGCAGGATTGCCCCTTTTATTTTTTTTTAGCTGAATCTACCTTGCTCCTCTTTCACTCCTTCTTAAAAAGCATCCCCACAGCATGATACTATCACCACCATGTTTCACCAAGGACACGGTGTGCTCAGGCAACACATGGCGTTCTGTGTGTACTGGCCTCATCTGATCAGATCTGCTTTTTACACATGTTTGCTATGTTACTTTTTAATGAATTTTGGCAAGACATAAGGGATTTATTTTATTTTCTTTAAAGATTTTTTTTTTCTTCAATGAGGTGTTGAAAAGATCACAAAAGAGAAAAATGTCAATGTTACCATTTGAGCTGACTTTTGATTACTGGCTTATTACTCAAAGTTTTCTAAAAAAAAATTGGTGTTATTCTATTTTGAATTTTCTTCTCATACAATTTATAAAATAATTTGTGAAAACAAATGAAAAGAATGAGGGTTCCTTTTGATCTGAATACAGAAGCATTTTAAAACTTTGAGGCATTTGTTAATGTTAATGAAAAACACATTCCAAAAGCACAAAGACGAGGCCTTGATGTCAACAGAACGTTTCTGTGAAAGAAGTCCCAACAGAAAAGGAATGCCAGCAGTCACGATTTTAAGGAAGTCAAGTGAATTCACAGCTCATGCTGAAGTTTCTGCTCGGCAGTAATTACTTCAGCCATTTACAACCCCAGATACACGGAGCTGTGGTGCACAAATTGGGTGAGTGGTCACAGGGCCACCCACAATCACATAATTAACTCCTCAATGCTTTGCATGCTCAGACTTTCAATTCATTTGCAAATATCTTCATCATTCTTGTATATCCTGTTCTACTTTCACTTCACCGTATATGGTAGCAAACAAGACGGGCATACATTAATATTTTTTTCTTTTCTGAAAAGTTTCCAAGTCTTACAGGTCCCAACGTGATCTCATCTGCACAAGTGGTGGAACAGTTTGCCACTTAGCCTCATTTTCAGGATTGTAGAAATACATTAGGCAGTAAAGTCAAGTAAAGTCTCAAACACAGAAGAGTGCTGTGAGAAATTCACACAATGAGAAATATCCATACTACATGTATTCAGTGAGCTGTCTTGGATGATAATAATAATATAGTTTAAATTTAACTGTTGAGGCTGTGTGTGTTGTTACATAAGATTTGAAAAAGAAAAAAACTAAACTAATCAGAGTGGTGTACATAATCCCAGACAAATTAGTGCATGTCTTTGCTAAATCCTACTCATTTAAATAATTGGGACAATATGTAAAAAGCAACCACTACATCTCAAATAGACTCAGAATGAAAACTTACTTTGTCAGTTGTAAACACATTTTTTAAAAAGATACCATGCAAAATATGCAATTTATTAGACAACTCCTGTTCTACTCATTGAGTTGTTCACATTCAGCTTCACTCCACACTGTTGTGTTCATTACTTTTACCATATTTGAATTACTCTGCTAAGGCTTAGATTCAACATTGATAAATGCTCTTTATCTTCATCATGTGCTGATAACAGAGAACATATAAATTCATGATTTTAAAACATAGAACTCTTGAACTAACCAATAAGTTGATCTTGAACATCATAAATAATGTATAAAAATTGAGTATAAGAAAGACATCCAGACATTAACTAGGTTAAAATATCCTGTTGTCTCTAAAATCTTTCTGCACTTCTGTTTGTGGAGCAAAGCTATGAAAGCAGCTGTGTGTATATGGTGTTTGTCAAATAAAAATAAACTATTGGGTTGACATTTTGCCGTATTTTCTGCAAAACTAGAGAAAGTTCAGAAAACAATCATTAGGTTAGATGTCATCAGGAAACCTTTCCATCTCATAGGATTTATTATTTGAAACAAAGTCCCACCAATTTCCATCAAATGAATCAAGTCAAAATCTATAGATATCTATCTATATGCATATACTGTATATATATATATATATATATATATATATTCTGTATATAAATATATTCTGTATATAAAAACTACCCTGGGTTTTGGTCTTCAATTACATAAAATGAACAGGAAAACATCCAAGTGAGGAACGTTAATCATGTTTTAGTAAAATGGGGTTTACTTGAGGCAGGCTGATAAATATGCTAAAGCAGTTCTTATAAGGAGGTGGGAAATGTGCAACGAACCATGTCTTTAACCATGTCTTTAGCCTGTCATTGCTAAGCTCACAAATCCTGGCTCATATGGAAGTTATTTGGACTTGTGCGTTCCCCCTCGTCTCATTTTAATCACTCCCTGCAGCCTCACACCTCCTCCTCCCACCCTCTGTCCCTGCTCAACAGGGAAGCCAGAGTTCAGTGACCAACCTCCGTGCACGCTAGGCCGGCATGGCACGCAAGCTCATCACCACACTGCTCCCCCTCCTGCACACGGAGTCTAATGGATTATAAATAAAATCCCTTTGCTGTACAATTTACAGTGCTCTTGTTCTGAAGCCAGTATACGAGTACAGTAACGATGTGTTAGTTAGCCTAAAAGAACGGAGAAATAGTCCAATTAGCATAGAGTGCTTTAAACGAAGAAAGAGATTATATACAATTTCCAAATTAAACATTTTTACTAATTTACAGAATTTACTTTAAGAGTTATGATGCAAAACTAAACACCCAAAAAAAATTACTTAAAGAGCACTGCCGATTAAAACTATACTTATTTTAAGTCTTATAACACCTTTCTCCGGATTACTTATTCTGACTAAGGCATATTTAGACAATTATTACTGCTGAAATTAAATTAATGTGCCACTTTGGAAGGAATTTCAATAAATTTTTAATCAGCCACTAGTCAAGTGTTTAAAACTATTCAAAATAAGATCCAATAAAAACCATTACCTTAGAAAGTTTTCTGTTAAGGCTAAGCACTTTAAAACATGCTCCAGAAAACCAGGATCCAAGTATTGTCCATTCAAGTCCATATTTGGACACATTGAAAGATATAAAACGGGACATTTTTAAATTGTAACTAATTTCAATAAGTTAAAAGTAAACCAGTCTAACGCTCCTAACATTGGTTGTAAATGGCATAATGAAGAAACACTGTCATGACATACTGAACGCAAAGTGTTGCAAAGAGTTGCAGCTACTTAAAGAGACAGACGCATTAAATTACAAAGTCAAATTAAAAGTTTTTGTTATATATAACAACTGAAGGTAACATTAATATGTCCTTGGAAAGTACAACTCACCCCTTTAATAGTTTCTTGTTCATCTATCAATATAATTATTCACATTCATTCACCAGCACATCTTTTGCATTGCTCTACCGTCAAGTAATTAAAATACTTATATCTTTCTAAGGCAGTAAATTTAGAAAAACACTGACATCTACAACAACTACCTAATCAAAATCTGCATGAATACTCAACAGTTACCCTTTTAATATTAAATGATCTATCGCTACACTATGCAAAGGCTCTGTTCTCACTGCTGGAAATATACTCACCTCAGTATGCCATTTTCTGATGGAACCATCATCAGAAAATGGCTGAATTATCCAGAAAATGTTTTCTGTTTCTTCAGTTAAAGATTATTTAACCACATGCGAGAACTGAATGACTGCAATAGAAAATTGTACATTAAGTCCAGGTTAACAGCAAAAAGCAACTTACTTTCTCCTGATCCATCAAAATATTGTAAATATAGCATGGTAATTCCCAATACATATATTATATATAGATATATACAGTATATGTGCCATATGTGCCAGTCAGCACATACTTTATGTAGCATGAAGTACTTTTTGAACACGATTTTTAGTGCCTTGTAAGGCACGCCATAATGAACAACAACAAAAAACAAGAAAGAGTAAAGAAATAATCAACCCCAACTTAGATAATATGTCTGAGGCATTCGGCCAAATCGTTTTATTCTTCTGTGTACTGTGTGCTCCTACTGAATCACTCAAACCGCATGTCTGACAGGGACTTCCGTTGGCATGTCAGTACAGAAATTAATTCTGACTTTGTTGTTTTTCTTTCTCAAACAGTTTACACGCAAGCAACAATCAACTCAGACGGTGACAATTTTCAAGTATCTCTATTTCCTCATCATGTGGTCTGGCGCGAGAAAATGCTGTCTGAAACATCGCCGTCTCTAACTAGCTATGTCCGGTGGTTACCCCTCCGCCCCCCCGGCAGCTTGAGATGGAGATAGCTGAGGGGATGTTTTTGTTGGTGTGTTAACCGGTATATCTAAATTGTTCTTGGTTGCTGAAATTTTTCAGGTTCAGATCACCTTTGCTTTCTATATTCTAAAACCTCCACTTCGCTTCTTTTTCTAAGTTCCAGTCGTTTCCCAATTGCCTATTCGACCCCTGGCTTTCCTCTTCCCACTGCCTTTCTTTACGTCCATAAACTCCATCCACCCCCCCACTCCCTCTTCCTGCCTCCCTCTTGGTGCTGTGCGTGACAGTAGCTCACTGAGAAGTGGAAATGAGACTAGTAAACAATGATTAGCTCCAGAGACGGGGCAGGCTGGTCTGCCATTGGTCCTGTCTCCACACTGTGAGCTCGCCCACCCGCCAGCACATGACATGAGGGTCTCATCTCTCATCCCCCCACATCCCCAATTCACCCCCCTACCCTCCCAAGTCAACACAGGGTCAGGGCCAACCTTTCACAGCCAGGTTATAGGGAGTAATCACAGGCAAACACGGCAACCACACGCAAACTGCACACACGACACTCCCAACATCAATCCCATATGCACACACACACACACCCCCACACGCAGACTTCCACCTTGCCACCCAAGTACCCCCTTCCTTTCCCACAAACCTGGCTCTAATTAGCATGATGGGGATGCAAGTAGCCACATGTGCATGATGAGGATTTGGTGGTGAGGTCTGTGGAGGTGGGGGTGATACTCGCTACAGAAACAAGGGAGAAATGAACAGTGATACATAGTGTAGGCAGTGCATTCAGAGACATTACTATGTGTCTGGTTAACCAAGAAATCATTCTAAGGGCTTTGGTTCTCTGCCACACCGCATTGCTCAAGACAAACAGCTCTGGGGCAGAGCTTTGAAAAGCCTTAACATCTGTGAAGGGCTGATTCGGAGCTATTGTTAAGAAAGAAAAGCACACAACATGCAATTTAGTTCTGCTTTTATTATTTTAAACCTTATATTTTTGGGGGGGTTGGGGGGTTACAATTTATTTGACCTAATAATGGCACTCATCAAAATGTAATGTTTGTTACTGGTTGGTGCCTGTATGGTGTTTTTTATGACTTTGTTTTTTTTGTTTTTATTATGTAAAGCATTTTGAACTGCCTTGTTGCTGGAATGTGCTATACAAATAAACTATGCAGATAAGCTTGATTGATTGATAATATATATATTTTTTTTTAAAGTATGCCATAGATGATAAATGTGAAATAAATGTGCTGCATATATACTGAAGTGGTGGGCTAGTATGTACACATATCATGTCATGCTATTATTCCAAACCCATTGTCTTTGTCATATAAGTCATGCTACAACCACAAACATTAATGCATTTTATCATAATTTTATGTGACATTGCAACACAAAGTAGAAACAAATACATGTTTTTCTTTGTCTAGTAAAATAATGAAAATTGTTTACTCTGATATAAAGTCAAATGCAACTAAATGTGTTCAGAATATATTTAATTAGTAAAACACAAAATCCACTTGTGTGCAAATTAGACTCTTGCTGAAAAAACATTGCTTTGTCTAATTTTAAGTGTACAAAGATATTTTCACAAGAAATCTTTCCTTTAGGAGGACATTGATCCTCTTGAGCTGGTCTGAGCTGGTCAGACCAGAATGTGGATGGAGTTAACTACAAGGAAGTCCTTTAAAAAAATCTGTTAATGGATACAAAAAGAAATAGACTGGATTAAAGTTCACCTTTTAAAAAGACAATTAGACTAAACATAAGCCCGAGTTACAATAGAATGGCTTAGATTAAAACATATTTGTATGATAGAATGGCCCAGGCAAAATCCATACCTATAGCCAACTGAGATTATGTTGCAAGAGTTGAAAAGGAACATTTAAAGATAATACATTTATGCAAGTCACTGTTATCCATCATACGTACGTAAATAGGGTCATATTCTGTTTGTCCAGGCAGGTCAAACTGAATGAAGGCCAGAGCTAGAGAGACCTGAGTGGTCTGGGAGGTTGGTACAACAGCAGACCTTTAATGCGTTGTGGTGCTAAGCCTATATTGTTGCTATATACTAACAATAGTTTTTAAAGTCTATTCTCTGAGCTACAGGGAGCCAGTGTAAATATTTTAGGATTGAGGGGATGTGCTTTCTCTTCCTGGTTTTAGTGAGGACGCGAACAGCAGCGTTTTGGATCAGCTGCAGCTGAAGGATTTTTATTAGGCAGACCTGTGACGACACTGTTGCAGTAATCAATGTGACTAAAGGTACACACATGAGTTTGGATGAGTTTCACTTTTAACAGTGGGTTTCCCTAAATTTTCTCTCTCTTTTTTGCTTTCATTCTAAGATCAAAAGTTGCTTCATATCACTTTGTTAAGATCTAATATCTGCTGCTAAAAAAGTTTCCCACATATCAAAAGTTTTTTGTCCCATCTGAATTCTAACTTTCAACTTTGGAAATGTCTCATTGCCTTAAATTAGGGTCATTATCTCCTTGAAAAAATAAACCTTACAGTGGGTGGAAAAACAAGAACTATTTTTGTCATCCGCTGCAGGATAAGGAAAGTGTCATTGAATTGATGGGATTTTTTAAAATCTGAAGTTAGGATAAACAATAAAAATACACACTGACAAAAATCTAAACTATGCATTTGTGTATGACAAAAACAGTTGAAGTGAAGCAAGATTTCATTTTTTTTTTTCATCAGAGTTGGAAATGGGGGACCTAAGGTTTATTTTGAGCAGTGATGTAATGCTGAGCGTCCTGCAGAACCACAGTTTATTTGCTGGCAAAAACAACATACAAGTATCAATAATTGATGGTTTGTCTGCTCTGAAGTATTTGTTACATAAATGTTCAGTCAACATAGTCTGGATTTTTTTTTTCTTAGGAAAATTGGATAAGGGTATTGAGTGGAAGAAGAAGAGGGAGATGGAAGAAGAGATATAAATTCATATATCTGAAAGTTCCCTGGAAGAGAATATTATCCATCCATCCTACCACATTCATCCAAGGCTGGTGACTATCTAAAGAAATGCTGGACAGGTTGTTAGTCCAGAACAGTGCAGGGATTATTATGAAAAAAAATAATAATAATAATTTCAATAGGTGAATTATGTTGGGGGGGAAATAAAATCATACAAAATGCTTTTGTGTATGCATTCATAGGGGTGTTAATATAAATATTTATATAGTTATTCATTTATTTATTCACTCAATTAAATGAGTAATAAGTAAATAAAGTCTATAGTATATAGTGTGGTACAAATAGAATATAAAGTATACAACATATAAAAGGAAGAATATTAAACTTTTAAATATCCATTACAATCCTGGCTCGTGACCCCTGTATCCACAAACATGATAACACAATAAAAAAAAAACTCCTGAAACTCCTGCATTAGTTTAGCTTTGCTGTGCAACCCCAAAGTATCAATGAACCTTGATCTGGCCAAGCCCATTATAACTGGGAACCACTAAAGGCCCCCTAGAACACAAAGCATTTCAATAATTTATTGCAGTGGATCCCAAATTTTTTAGCCTGTGACCCATAAAAATAGAGAAATAGAGAAAAAAGAGAATTGAGGCCCATTGGTCACCTCTGGCAGATTTGAAATTACTTTCCTTAAACCCAAAGCATTTTCTGATGGGAATGTAAAATAAGTAAATATTTTTGAAATAATAATAATAAACTAATTATAGGTTTTTTTTAAAGCCAAGCCAAAAACCAAAACATACAAATATGTATTCTCTTCTGTATGGAAAAATCTATTCGAACCTTCCTGCAAATTACTACAACCATTATGTGCTGCTACGCAAAGCTGAATGGGGATTTTCTGTCTATGTATATCAGACTGAAAAATCGTGTCATCTTCATATTTAAAGTAACTTGAATTCCAATCCATTCAAAGTGTATTTATTTTTGAAAAAAGCATAAAAAGTCTTACTAAAATCTCTTGTGAGTGACTCAAACCTTTTCCAAATAGAGACAAATGCATTTATTCTGTGGTAAAAGACGCCCGCTGCGTCTTCTGTAGCCAGGAAATCAATCATTTTAGACGGATATTAATTGTTCAGATTCTGCTAATCCTCCGTTTACGTGGATAAATTCAGCCGACAGCACTGCATCTCAGTCTGCCACCGGCCGCTGAGAGTTTTTTTTTCTCCCTCTCTGTGTAGCGCTGACGGCGGTCGGTCACGCTCCTCGCTCACAGAGTCCCCCGACGCTCCGTGCTGCGCGCCTCTCAGAGCGACCAACAGCAGAGAGATAATGCGCTGCAGCGGTGTCTACACTGCTACCACAATGGGAGGAGTGTGAAAGTTATCCCGAGCCCTGCCCACTCACTGTAAAGCATTTAAGAAGCTGGAGAGCAGCAAAACAGGCACTTAAGCCTTAAATCTTTTATGTTAGACTATCTGATTAGGAAAAAAAAAACTGTGATGTTAGTTTTACTGGACTTTGATTAGCAGTTTCATACTCGATATGGATCCATAGGGTATTTTTCTTCACAAACAAACATAAAAAAAAGACTTTGTTAAAAGGAAAAGAGACAGCTGATACCTTGAAACAATGGCAATTGACAGTGAGTTTGGTGTGAAGAGCAGCAGCATCATCAAGGAATGGAGCGGACAGGTCCATCCTGCCCTGGTTGCCTCTTTCGTTTTCCTCTTCTTCCTGGAAGCCTGCCTGTGGGTCAGAAACCTCAGGCTCAAGAGAAGACTGCCAGGACCCTTCGCCTGGCCTGTGGTGGGCAACGCCATGCAGCTGGGTCAGATGCCTCACATCACTCTGGCCAACCTCGCCAAGAAGTACGGCAATGTGTACCAGATAAGACTGGGCTGCAGCGACGTGGTGGTCCTCAACGGAGACCAGGCGATACATCAGGCACTGATTCAACACAGCACAGAGTTCGCAGGCAGACCAAACTTTGTTTCTTTCCAGATGATCTCTGGAGGCAGGAGCTTGACGTTCACTAATTACAGCAAACAGTGGAAAGCACACAGGAAAGTTGCCCAGTCAACTCTCAGAGCGTTTTCTTCTGCAAACAGTCAGACCAAAAAAGCCTTTGAGCAGCATGTGCTGGCAGAGGCCACAGAACTGGTGCAGACATTCCTATGTCAGAGCACTAATGGACAGTATTTTTATCCAGGTTATGAGTTTACAGTAGCTGCTGCTAACATAATGTGTGCTCTTTGCTTTGGAAAGAGATATGGACATGATGACCAAGAGTTCAGGACCTTGTTGCACAGAGTGGACAAGTTTGGGGAGACAGTTGGGGCAGGTAGCTTGGTAGATGTCATGCCCTGGCTGCAGTCCTTCCCTAATCCAGTCAGAAATGTCTATGAAACCTTTAAAGTCATAAACAGTGAGTTTTTTTCTTATGTTAGAGATAAAGTGGTACAGCACAGAGAGTCCTTCACCCCTGAGGTGACCAGGGACATGAGTGATGCTATCATTAAAGCGATTGAGCACGGAGAGGAGAGCACGTTGGAAAAGGAGTTTGTTGAAGCAACTGTCACTGATCTGATTGGAGCAGGTCAAGACACTATGTCGACAGTCATGCAATGGATTCTCCTCTTGCTGGTCAAATACCCAGACTACCAAACTAACTTGCAGCAGCTCATTGACAAAGTGGTAGGCCAAGACCGGCTGCCGTCAGTCGAGGACAGAAGCAATCTGGCTCTCCTGGACGCCTTCATCTATGAGACCATGCGCTTCACCAGCTTTGTCCCCTTCACAATCCCGCACTCGACTACGGCGGATGTCACCCTCGAAAGCCTCCACATCCCCAAGGACACGGTCGTCTTCATCAATCAGTGGTCTGTCAACCATGACCCCCAGAAATGGAAGGACCCCCATGTGTTTGACCCCAAGCGTTTCATAGACGAGAATGGAGCCCTCGACAGAGACAGAACCAGTAGTGTGATGATTTTCTCAACAGGTAAGAGACGCTGCATCGGCTCTCAGATTGCCAAAGTGCAGGTGTTTCTGTTTGCAGCAGTCCTGCTGCATCAGCTCACCTTTGAGAGCGACTCATCCGCGCCTCCTACTCTGGACTGCGCCTACGGCCTCACGCTGAAGCCCCTTCACTTTAATGTGAGAGCGAAGCTCAGGGGAAAGTTGCTTGGTGTGGTTTCTCCAGCATAAACACAATGTCCTGAGGCCGTAACTGTTAAACACTTTATCACCAGTGACATTTATTAGTGAGTATAATTATACTTGCACAAAATTGTTTTGATATATAAGAGGAATATTTAATTCATGTATTAGATTTGCTGTTAGTGCCTAACTAAAATGGTAATTTCAAAAATGTCTGCAGCAAATGAAACAAATTCATGAACTGTTAAGATAAAGGAAATATCTGCTTCTCTGAATACTCTGCACTTAAGATTTATCTTAGAAATATGTGCTTATTTGTTATCTATGGAGCATTAATATGTGTGCAGAAGTGACATTTAAAGTACAGATGTATATTAAATACTTGTGAATGTTATGACACTTGAAGGCCCACTGTTCTCAACTGTTGTATGCAAAAATGTATTGTAACTTTGCCACATAATTCATATTTAATGCAAAAATTGTTTAAATGTAATCACTATCTACTGTATTTAAAGCATAAAAGCGAAACATAAAAGAGCAATAAGCTTGTCTGAGAAATCAGACGTGAGAAAGGAATCTTTCATCTGGAAGGATCCACAGCTTTTACGAGGAGATGGATGAGACATCACTGGGGACCGCGAGCAATAACAGACTTTCTGCATCAAAGCTTCACTTTCACTGTACAAGCACTGCAGCTACAACTATGCCAAGCCCCCCTTTCCCCCCCCGAGTACAACAAAACACATGTGCAAGACATTTCTCTCACTTGTGAGGCATTCTTAAAACCGTGTTTGTTTATGATACAGTTTTTCAAAGCTACACGGATGTCAGTGCGCTCCCTTTAAGCCTCTGTGTTCAAGATATGACGTCGTAATGCCCGAAGGACATTTTCTGTCTGTGTCAAGGAAAAAAATTAACACCAGTCGGCCTCACATGTTGAAGCTTCCAATCTGGAGTAGCTGCTCTGACTTTTGAGGCCTACACAGCCTTTATATATTGGAAAAAATAAGCTGTATTTAAAATAAATCATGTGAATTATAAATTGTTGTTGTGCCTGACTTATTTGACCTTAAATGGAAGGATGGAAGAAAGCATCTCAGTATGAAACTTGGCAAAAGAAAGGGTGCTTCTCTGACTGCAACATAAAACAAAATAAATAAAATAAAATAAAGCCTGTTAATAGTTTCATATAAATGAGATTAATGGATTATTTCATTAATTAAAAACATTTTTATGTCACACAAGCACATTAATCAGTCACAAATATTTTCTGAATTCTGCTGAATCTAAATTAAAGCAGTAGAAGTGAGTCTGAGATGGGATTTTTCCTAAAACATTGTTTTCTGCAGGAACATTTCATTTATGCAGTTAAAGGAACAAACAAATGATCTTTTTTTTCTTAGAGTTTAGATATTGAAATTAATTATTAAGAACAAATGGACAATTTTTGCATAACAAATTTAACACCAAGTGTTTTCACATTTTGTCACATAATTACAAACTTCAGTATATTTATTGTGTTGGAAATATTTAATAAAAACAACATGAATCATTATTAAATTGTGTTGGAATATTGCAGTGCAGTTATTAGCTTTTTCCTTGAAAATAAAAAGCTCCCTTTTCATTGTGTGTAATACATTTTATATAAATCTTATTTGTACTTGGTACAAAGGATAAAGTTATCACTAGTGATTCTGTAATAAATATTTTTCGTATATCAATTTATATTAACTTTCATTGACTCTGGAGTTCTACATTTGTTATTTTGTGACACAATGAGTAATTTAGCTCCCTGCTCTGCCTTCCTTTTCTCACGCTTAACATTTCTAGAGGGACTAAGGTCAGCAGGCAAAGGTCAAAATAGGAGTGGGCAGATAGAGAAAGAGTCCCTAACCACTCCCATCACACTGATAGATATAAGTGAGGTGTTAAGTGTTGAATATGTGTTCCTATAATGAGGTGAAGACAAAATCTGCAATACTGCAATCTTTTTCAGAAACTGGTTCTTCTTTGCCAGTTTCTGAGGAGAAATGGTAGGAGAACTTTGAGCACTGCTTGGAGAGCTTTTTTGTAGCATTCTAATTTGATATATTAATAAAGAAATATATTTTAATCTTCTAAAGAGTATATTTTTACTTCACTAAGCATAATGCAGAGTTTGATTTGAAGAGCAGCGGCATCATGAGGCTTTGGAGCAGACTCGTCCAGCCTGCTCTCATCGCCTCAGTTGTTTTTCTTCTCTGTCTCTGGGTCAGGAACCTTAAACTCAAGAGGAGACTGCCAAGACCTTTTGCCTGGCCAGTGGTCAGTAACACCTTGCAGCTGGGCCAGATGCCTTATATTGCCTTCACCAAGCTTGCTAAGAAATACGGGGATGTGTATAAGATTTGCCTGGGCTGTAGCGATATTGTGGTCCTGAACGGAGCCTATGTGATCTGAGAAGCCCTGATACAGCACAGCACAGAGTTTGCAGGGAGGCCAAACTTTGTGTCCTTTCAGGCTGCATCAGGGGGGAAGAGTCTGACTTTCACTAATTACAGAAAAATATTGGAGGATGCACAGGAAAATAGCTCAAACCACAACCAGAGCACTCTCATCTTCCGACAGTCATACCAAAACAGCTTTTGAGCATCAAATTGTGGCTCAGGCCGCAGAACTTGTATAGATTTTTCCCAAACTCAGCAGTCAGGACAAGTATTTCAACCCTGGGCATGAGTTGACTGTAGCTGCTGCTAATGATTTGCTATGATTTGTGCCCTGTGCTTTGGAAAACATTACGGACATGATGACGTGGAGTTTAGATCCTTGTTGCATCACGTAGATCAGTTTGGGCGACTGGGAGTTTGGTTGATGTCATGCCGTGGCTTCAGTCTTTCCCCCAATCAAGTCTGAAGTCCATTCAAGACTTTTAAATGGTGGAATAAAGAGTTCTTCAATTTCATCAGCAGCAAAGTGGAGGAACACAGACAGACCTTTGATCCACAGCACATAAAGGACATGAGTGATGCCATTACAGAAGTCATTGATGAGTTTGATGGTGACATAGAGCTCACCAAAGACTACATGAAGGCAACGTTGGCAGATTTGATTGGCGAAGGTATGGATGCTGTCTCTACCGCCCTCCACTGGATTGTTCTCTTGCTGGCTAAGCACCCTGACATTCAAACCAAACTCCATGAGCTCATTGATCAGGTGGTGGGAAGAGGCAAACTGCCATCTGTTGAGGACAGAATACACATACATTACCTGAATGCCTTCATCTACGAGACAATGCATTTCACCAGTTTTGTCCCTGTCACGATTCCCCGTTCGACCACCTCAGATGTCACTGTGGGGGGTCTCAGCGTCCCCAAAGACACTGTGATATTTATCGAACAGTGGTCTGTCAATCATGACCCACAGAAGTGGAAGGATCCTCACACATTTGACCCCTCCCACTTCTTGGACAAAAATGGCTCCCTGAATAAAGATCTGACAAACAATGTTCTGATTGTCTCAGCAGGGAAGAGGAGATGTATTGGGGACCAGGTTGCAAAGGTTGAGATCTTTTTGTTCTTTGCAATTTTGCTTCATCAATGTAGCTTTGAAAAATGCCCAAATGAGGATTTTTCAATCAAGTGCAGCTATGGTTTAACACTGAAGCCTTTAGATTACAAAATCACTACCAAACTTAGAGGAGAATTACTAAAAAACAAGTAAAAATTCTTTAAAATATATATGTAAACTGTGCTTTTAGGTTTTACAAACTTAACTTTAACTAACCTCCTGAAATTAAACAGTTAAAACTTCTAGTTTAGTGACAGCTAATTTAGATTATGTGTAAACAAATTAAACAATTTAATACTCAACTCAGGAGTTAAATGTAAGTTCTAGAAAATTTCTTAAAACTCATGTTTTCCAAATTTAATTTATGTAACTTGTGAAAAAGCCTCTCGTTAGTGTGTTCTTCATCTCTTCCTTTTTAACAATGTTATTAAAGCATATTGAACAAATAACTGGTCAACAGAGCTACTAAATATTTGTAATAAAAACCCTAACAAAGAGTAAGAAAACCTAAATATGACGTGATAAACATAGTTACTTTCTTTTTTTTTCAATAAATCTAACAATGTAAATAGTTTTTTTTTTGTTTTTTTTATGTCTTGGGCCTTTGATGAATACCGCAAGAGCAAAGGACTTTATTCTTTTATGAAAGGTAGGAAGAACAAGACTAAAGTTTTTGTTGGCCAGAACATTTCATACTTCATAAGAACTGGAGTGCAGCATTTGTTGGAAGTCTCCACATGTCTCTTCCTCTTCAGCAAACCAGAGTTGCAAAAGTAGAAACATTTCAGTTTTGTTCTTGCAATCCCTCGGAGAAAGAATACATTCTCTCTTCTTGTAGAACATGTATCCTCCTTTTTTCTATAGAAACAGTCTAAACTAAAGTATGCAAAGAGCTAAGTAAAAATCAACAATTGTGCAAATTTCTTAATTTTTTTTACTAACACAGTGAGTATTGTGCTAATTAAAAGAGATGCTCAGAGTTTTTGAAGTGTGGTTTGGTTAAAAGATTATAAGCAGTTAATATAATCACTGCTATAGATAACGTTCTTGCTATAGTCGTTCAATATAAAAAAAAAGGTTAGTTGGTGCCAGAGGCTGAAGCCAATGAACTGTGAGGGGCCGAGAACAAAGTGGACTTTCACCATTTTAAAACAACTCTATTATATAAACAATGGTAGCAGTTTATGCAAAAGTTACTTTATGAGCCTTTAAACCATCATCTCATTTGTACTGGAGAGTTTTCTTTTCTAGGAAAGCTATTTATGATTCACATGAGGAATGGAAGTGGAAAATAATATTCCTGTGTGAAACATAGGCTGAGCATTCCTGGTCAAAGTTACTGTCCTATGTAAAAGTAAAATGGTACAAAACATTTATAAAATATTGGTCACTTAAGCTGCTGAAACATTTTTTATTTTTTCTTTTCATGTCAGTTTACTTTATATTAGTCACCCAATCTGGGAAGGTTTTACATGTGCATGGAACACGCAAAGCTATGTTTCACACTAGAATATCACTGGTGTACCACATCCTACATTTATTTCTTGTGTAAATAATAAATACATTCTGTTTAAATAGCCATCCACTACGAACATCATAGTAGCTAAAAGGTTCATAATCTGGCATTCACATAAGTACGCTGGATCACCTCAACTTATTTGTTTAATCTTATTTGTTCCTTTATTAAGAAAACCTGAACCATGCTGTTCTACAAGTATGGCTAATAAATATTAGTTAAAATGTTATAAAGTGTAAATCCTCCTACTCCATTTCCTATGGGACCATTCCTTCTATGAGTGGTTTGGGTATACCTGTGTTGTATCCTCACAGGAGCAATGCTGTAGGTAGCCTTAACATTTACTTGGCTTAGAACTGAGCAGAGTGAAGACATTCAGTACTTTTACTGGCTCTGACGCACAGACCCCAGAGGATGGATTGAGCTTCCTGATCCCCCCCGTTTCCAGAAATGCTTCCCAAAAAGTCCATGAAATGTCTCCAACTAAAAGATTCCCTTTTTACCCCCAACTCGCCCACACTGCTTGACCTGAGGAGTTTTACTACTGAAAGGAAAACAAAAAAGTAGCTGTCCAACAATTTTTCGGCTCTGAGAATAATCACATTTTGCACGTACGCGCCTGTGTAGGGTCATGTCTAAGCACTGGTTGAGTCAGACAAAATTCCAATAAAACTCAATAATACCAGGACTTTATTCAACAGCGCCTTGGAAAAGAATCCCTACACTTTGGATTTTATTTAAAAGGGAATAATTGTTCAGTGGAAGGATTAGGAAGCATGATTTTTTTATATATATTTTTTTACTAATAAAAATCTGAATTGTATTTGTTTTCAGCCCACTTGAATCTATTCTGTGCCAAATAACTCAAACTCAGTAGAGTATCTGTGAACAGCAACTTTCTCAATTTTTCCACAAATTTTTGATTGAACAGAAATTTGATCTTTGACTGGGCCATTCTAACTCATCAAAACCTTTCCACTGTAGCTCTCAGTGAAGGTTTACATGTTTTCTTTCAGGATCCCAATGCATTTTGCTCCATCCATCTTCTCCTCGACGGTCGTGAAAAAAGCATCTTCCTGGCATGATTCTGCAAACAGCATGTTTTAGTGGTTTATAATATGCAGTGATAGGTTAGGCGGACGGCCATGTCCTGATGGGTTTGTAGCTGGGCAAAAACCCTTCTATTTTTGATGATGATTAAACAATGCTCTTTAAGATGTTCAAAGGTTTTCCTTGGTTTTTATGATGTTATTTTTGGGGGTCAGGGTTTATTAATATTTTCTACCAAACCTTTAGGTCTTTACACTACTGTAATTATCTTAAATTATTTGAGATTAACTCTGTGTAGTAATTAGGTGTCTTCTGAAGCCCAGAACAATACATTTTAGGGACATCAGAGTAAAGGAATGGATACAAATGCAATACAATGTAATACAATGAATCATTTTAAAAACAAATCTTTGAAAACCCTTTGTTATTTTACTTCAACTTCAAAATTATGTCCTGTCAAAGCCTTCTAAAATACGTATAAGTTTGTGGCAGCATGACAAAATGGTTGAAATGACATAAAAAGTAATTAAGCTGAAGGAGCATTGAAGCTGTTTACAACAGCTTCAATGCTTTTACTACAACTTTCCTAGCTGTTTTCTAAACCAACCCTCAGCTCATTCCTGAATCGCTTTGTTAGAATAAGAGCCTGTGTTTTGTTCAATGGTTTTGCTTCAGGTTTGGAAAGCTTTTCCATTTTTCGGAATCTTCGCATGGAATTATTTCATCAGTATAAACTCTGAGCAGAACATATAATGATGTTCCATTTAGAATTCAATTTGTGGCTCCTTTAAATTACACACCCTGCCAAAGGCTCAATTTTTTAACAGACCATAGAAAAAGAACTAACAATTAGTGACTGTTCTCTGTTGTGTCATGCAACAATTAAAGAGACATTAGAAGTGATCCATTTTGGTAAATATTTACCCAATTCCCTTTTATAGGGAGGGATAGCTGGCTCTTTGACCCTTGTGCGCATCATGTTTTTTGGAACAGTGGGAAGGAAAGGACCTTAGATACAAAATTCGACAGCAGTTCCATTTGTGTGCGTCGTTTGTTTTCCATATAACAATTATTTTCAGGGAGTGCAGGAGGAGGTGATCTGCACTGGTCTGTGTGAACAAATGGTTGTTTTTTGTTAATAGAGGGGAGTTCATGTTACGGTCCGAAGTGTGCAGTCCTATTTTATGAGGAAAACCCAGTCAGCCAAAACACTTTTCAATAGTTATTAATGAAGAAAAGAACATGATGGAGAAGTTTTTGCAGGACTTCATGCAGCTATAGTTTATGAGGTCAACTAATTCCATTCTTACAACTTATATTTTCTTAAGGTCTTAACAATTTTTTTTTTGTTTGCTTTTTTTTTTTTTTTTTTGCTTTTGATGAAGGTCAATTGATTTTGGCAACATTTCACTAAAACACACCAAGAAATTCTTCCTGAATTTGCCAAACCTCAAAAGCAAATAACCACAAAAAGTCAGAAGTCTTGTTAATTTCCGGATGAATCAGTGCTCGTTCATAATCAGATAAGGTGTCTGAGATTTCCAGGGAGGTCCAGCACCTACAATGGGCCATCAATCAATCATCAGCAATGTCAGAGACAGCAGTCTGCTACAAATCACTGGCACCAACCATTATTGTGCAACTGAGACCGAAACGCTGCTCAAGAGAAGCACATGGAAGCGTCTCACAGAGGCAGACGTATCTGATTTGCTTTGAAAAGGGAAATAAAACAGATTATTGCTGTGTGTATTTTTTCAAGTAACACGAGAACATTGTAAAGGCTTGACTTGGTGATAGGAGTAAAGCCCTGGAGGATAAATGGAAGAAATGCAGATAAGTGCTTCTTAGAAGATGCTTAAACAGAAAAGACTTTGACAAATTTAGCCTGTTATAAAGAGCAAATACAGTTAGGGGGGAATAATGTTGGAAAAAACTCAAACTAAGCACATTCTCCCTGTTTTTGCTCAGTAGCTTTTTTTTTTTTTTTTCAAAATAACAAAGAAAGTAACTAACCCAGCAGTTAAGTTAAGTTCTGCTAAATATGGGAAATACAATGCATAAACTTAAATACATTTAATAAGATTTTTCATGTAAAAATAGACGGGAAATAATGTGTTCAGTTCAAAAAATTATCTTCATGAATCACCTAATTGGTAAAGAGAATTCAGCTGTGAAAGCAAATCTCTATATAAACACAGCTGTTCTGGGAAGGCCTCAGAGGTTTTCAGAGAACATTATTGAAAAAAAAGCAAATTAAACAATAAACAGCATTATGAAGATCACTGAATATAGGAAACAGGTCAGGGATTTAGTTGTACAAGAGTTTAAAACAGTGTTAAGACAGGCAAAAAAATTTCAAACTTTGAACAATTCAGACAATTCGAACCATCGTACAAAATGGTAAGAGCATGGTACAATTAATCTACCAAGACATGGGAGTCCATTAAAACTGACGGGTTGGGTGATTAGAGCCTTGGTTGGAAAAGCAGGCTGAAAGACTCTTGATAACTCTGGAGGAGCTGCAAAGATCCACAGTTCAGGTGGGAGTATTTGTGGACAGGTTTACTATTAGTCTTGCACCAAATGAATAATTTTGTTGAATGAAACTATTAAAAGTCCAATTGGCAGTTTGCCATGAGCTTTTACTGAACACAGCAACATAATGGAAAAAGGTTCTTGCCAATTTTTTTTTTACTCACTGACATCCAAGTAGCCAATTGTCATCTGGATAGTGGTTGTCGGTGACCCCAAGGTGTCACTCTTTTCAGCAGCTCCCTAAAAGCAAACATTAGCAATGTTTTGTTTTTTTCCCCCTGAGATTCTTTCCACCATTTTTGTCCACAGTTCCAGTTGTCTAAAAGTTTTAATTATTGCACTGACTGTTAATACAAGCAAGTTTAGGGGAGTAGCTATTTTCTGGCAGCTATTTTTGTACATTTGTCTTACCCTAATGGCATCTTATCTAATCTTCCTAAATATGATAAGCAACTAAAAAGGTATGTTTCTGTGGCACATCATGTTTATGTTGCAACGAAGCAAAAAGTCCTGGATTAGTAATTAAATGTTACAAGAAACTGATGTACGAAAGCAACTTCAAATATATTTACATAAGCTCTTCAGTTATATTTGTTATATGGAAATTGTTAGAAAGCTGTTTTTTATATCGAGGGATTTCGAGTAAAAGAGAAAAAACCCCAAATGAAATTAAATAAGATCTTAAAATTAAATAACTAAAAACTGGTATGACGCTATGACTACAGATCAATATTAGAGCCAAAACAAAATGAAATGTAATAATGATATCTGCATAGTTAATCCATTCACTGATGTTGGTCACAAGCACACACAAATTACACCCGGTAAAACAACTATTCTTATTTATATGAGATAGATTTCTCATTTTTGACCCAAGTGATAAAAAGTCAACATTTCCTGACCAAAGTATCCTAATAACACACTGCAGAGGCAACACAGCCAGAGCCCTACAATGAGGTCTTGATGCAAAACGTAGTTGATTTATGCTGGCAGAAAAAAACAAGCAGTTACTCAGGAAGGCTTTCACGCCAATGAGCAATAAAATCTTTTACACCAGAAAGCAGGCTGGATGAACCCACATGCTGAGGTAACACATAAAAAACATCATCTCCTATCTTTGAATGTGGAGTTTTAGAGTTTTCTCCTCAACAAAAGAATAGAAACTTAGGAATAAGGCAACTAGGAAAAGTGCTCCTAGAGAATTACACACTAACTTTACAGCCAATATTTTGAAAATACTTTCTGCGTTGTTTTAATGTGTCCATTTTACATTTTAAAGTCAAATTATGCTCACAACTTGGGTTTATTGTCCTCGTAGCTGTCCTCCTACAATTTAACTTACTGGAAGAATAATAGTGGATAAACATGTTTCTGGAACAGAAATTAAGAAAAACATTTTTATCAGGGTCAGGACACTTCCACGTGCATAATAACTACCCACATATGGCTTGCAGTGACAAACGCTAGCATCAGTAATTCTCAGACAGGCACAGAGCAGTCGTTAGAAGACTACACAACACGTATTAGACTGCATGAAGAATTCGTGTTCTTGAAGGGTTAGGAGAAGAAGTACCGGAAGACAATTTGAACTGGAGCGGCAGTCTGGATCACAAGGAATAACAGAGTGGGGATAAAGAGCGCTTATGGAAATGCTGGGGCTAAGTGAGGTTCCGGAGACACGGTTTACACAGCCTGCCAGCATTAGTGGACTTGGCTTCTTTCCCTCCTGCAACACATATAACTATGATTTTCAGTCCTGCTAAGGAGACACTGCTTATTTAGCGACATAGCTTTCACACAGTATAATTGAGAACAAATAAATAAATCTCAGATCTTCCTGACATTGATTGGCAATATGTCAGATATGATAGAAACAGGACAGTTTTCTGCGTCATCGCTAGATCACACTTCATATTCAGAGAAAGCTGTGAAATTTACAGGAGTGTGAAGACACACATAGTGACTTATAACAACAAACACAGCATTAAATATTCGTTGGATGATGATCTCATAGTCTTATGTAAGACAGCTGGGCCCTGCCAGATCGTGAGACAGAGAGCAGAGGAGGCATTCAGGTACATGCAGCTAAGCACGCAGTTCCTCTCGTCCCAAACCCTTTCTTGGAAATAGCTGGTTGAGCTCCAGTAACCACCACCCTAATTGAAGCACTTTAAAGATGCAGGCTGCAAAAATGCTTTTAAAGAATGAAGAACTTTCACGTGTACAATATAGCATATCGAAAATACGAGACGTATTACTAACATTTCTTGAACCTCTAGAATATTATGTAATCATAGCAGGAACAATACACTAATGCAGCTGCAGTGGGCTCCTCTGTGTGAACCACACAGTTCTGTGGTTGTGGGGTCTCTCAGCTTTCAACTGCAATTATGTTTGCGTGCACATTATGCTTTTCTGCCACAAGCTGATTCTTGGTAAAATAACTCTAGAAATTGGTAATCCTAATATGTTTTGAGATTTTTTTTATGATTTTTGTTGGGGTGGGGGGGTTCTAATCGTAAAATAGCATGCATCCAGTGACAAATGGGATTTTCTTGCCCAAGAATACTTTGAGTAATTGTTGAAGACTGTTGACGTTTCCATAGATGCAAGAGGTAGTACCAGAGTTTTCTTTAGCTATATGGAGCCCATTGGCACACAAAGATGCCTCTCCCCCACTTATTGCTGCACGTTTCTAACCCACGAAACCAAAAAGTACTATATTCATATTATTTCAATGACTGAATGAAAAAGAGAGGAAAGTGAATATTTCGATGAGTTGCAACAGTTTTATCAATATGAATACATTTTTGTTTCTGTTTCATAGTGACCATTTTTATTATGTGTTTCACTGAATCACTTAAAAAATTGTACAAAAACTCTGATACCAAGTTTTTTATTATGAATCTAGTTGGTCCTGGACGCTGAAGCTAACAGCGAAAGCAAAATGGGCCAAGACCGAACCGAACTTCTGTAAAACAGCTCAGATCTCACAGATTTATCTACTACATGTCAGACATTAATTCCTTGCAACCTGTTAACATGATACAAAGAAAATCGCTGATTCAAGAGCTCTTAAAAACTATCTTAAAAACTATTACACACCCTTGGAATTCCTTTATTATTTCAGAGGAAATATTTTCAGAGTAATCTGATGACTCAGAGGAAGAGAGAGTTTTAGCGTAAATGACTCAGGCTGAAGTGTGTCTGCACAGGTGCATTTAATTGTGTTGCTGAGCTCCTATTCTGTGACTGAGATGCACAGAAATATCTGCAACGTCTCACGTTATGCCTCACCACTGGTGCAGGGGAGTCAAGATTCAGAGTGTCTGATCCAATCCCCCAAACTGAGATCACTCAGTTTAGGAGAATCCATTAGGCAAGTCTGGACTTTGGATGACTCTCCAGCAGCATGGGCCCCTCATCATACAGCCACCCACCCGCCCATCACTCCCAGCCATGCTTTGCTTGTCTCTTCTCTTTCTCTCCCCTCCTATCCAACCCTTCACCCCGACCCCCACCAGCTCAGCTGCCAGGAACTGGGATGTTTAGTCCTCTGCTGAAAGCTGCCTCCAAGGTAGCCCTTCTCTTAACTGCCAGCAAAAATAAGACATTCTGCTCTCTTGCTGACTCCAACTCCCACCTTCCCTCATCCTATTCTTTGCCAGGAGCTGCAGCCAACAGCTACAATCTGCTCCTCTCCCATTTTACCCCTGTGGTTTGAAAAGAAGATTGCTCCGCCAGAGACAATGCATATAGATACCGACCTGTCAGAAATTCAAGATCGAATCCAAAAAGTGTGGTGCAAATTTGTGTTCAGCCCTTTTTACTTGGATTCCTCTAAATAAAATTCAGTGCAACCAACTACCATTAAGGATCACTTCATTATTCATCAGAATCCACCTGGGTGTTTTGGTTAGGAACAAGGGAACAAAGCAGAAGATCATAGATAAAGGTGTGGAAAAATTTAAAGTAGGATTGGGTTATAAAAGAAGATCCCAATCTTTGAACATCTCATAAAAGAACTGTTCAATCTATCAGCTGAAAATAAAAAGAATACAAGACAACTGCAAAGCTACCATGACATGTCCATCCACCTAAACTCACGGACAAGCAAATCACTATTAGAAGTGAATTCTAGAAATCTGGACTTTATGGTGACTTTATGGTGGCAAAGTAATTGTTGAAACAAAGCCATATGAAATCCCATTTAGGTTTTGCCACATTAGCCACATAGGCACGCAACAAACAGAAGCTGGTTTGGTCAGATGGGACCAAAACTTAACTTTTACTCCTACCTGTCAAACTGAATGGCAGAAAAATATCATTGCATATCACCTTGAACACCCCACCTTATAAACTCAGCAGCGCTGTGGCGATGCTGAGTTTATAATAAGATGCAAGAATTATCCTGTATTTAGCTTCATCCATCTGACAATGAACTGTGACCGGTTTTCCTCCGTACTGAACAAATGTGTCACAACAAAGCAGCATGATGGCGACATCTTCATGAAGTGAACAAGCTTTTCTACAGTAAAGGCAGGGAAACTGTCCCAATCCAATCCTAAAATGGATGGAGATAAATCCTAGAAGAAATCCTTTTGTATGCTGTAAAAGATGTCAAACAAGGATTTAAGAGCACTTACAATCTGACTGCGTTTGAAATATCTTGAAAAGATGTAATGGCAAAACTGTCTGTGCAAAGCTACAGCTCTGATGGCATTCACCTGATTCTTAATGGTTCTGCTTAGAAAGAAAGTTCAGGATGTCCTGCAATCCAAATAGTTTAAATTACCATGACAACCTGAACTAACCCATAATTAACTCAGCATTATGTCTGCAGATTTTAATAGGAATAGTTTTAGTGCAATGTTCAAGTGCACTTACAAATTAAACAACTTCCATGTCTTCAGAGCAAGCTAAAAAGAAAAGCAGTGCTGACTATCACACATGTAATAATATTTGACATCTGTCTTTGCTCTTGTGGCAAGTCACCAATACTGGAGCATGAATGTCCACTGACATCATGGATACATCTGCAATTTAGGTCCAGAGCAAAGAGTTTAATGGACATGTCAGAGCAAAGAGACGGCTGACTGTATCCTCTTGAGTGGGCAGCTGGGAAAACATGACACTCTTCTCAACTTTAAAAACCTGCCCCCCCAGAAAAAAAATCCCAAAGTTCACAACCCACAGCAGCCATCTGGCGAGTCTTCTGGTCGACATCACACCTTTTAATTACATAATACGTTGCGAGGCAACCATAAAGAACATATAAGTCAAATTTAAACCCCAAATTTGGAAAAGTCCATGGTAAAACAAATTACAACATTTCTTATATTTAACATTTGAAACACATTCCAAGAACAAAGCTGGAACAAGGTAATTTATTGTTTTCATATTGTTTTAAGGGAATATAAACAGGTAAAGATGATGTGGTATGAAAAGAATTTTGCCTTAAATTTTAACATTCAAATGAAAACTCTTTTTAATCTTAGAAGTTACCTTTCATCCATACATTTTGGATTAGATATTTAGCCAGTTTTGTATTGGATTTGTAAAATAAAAGAAAAATAGTTTTAGTTCCGCCTTCTTGAGTCAATATTTTGTAGAAGCAGCCATCCATTCATTTAGTACACTGGGTTACAAAACATATTTTTTGGAAGGTGTCAATGATTTTTCAACCGAATGAGGACTATTTTGCACCCCTGATTGCAAAAATGACATCCATTTTTCTCAATCGGGTCAAGTTTTTATTCTAATTTCATTTAGAGAAATCCGATCTGCTGACTAAATTGATTAGATTTTTGTGACATTATTAGTTCATTTCTGTTAACACTTCTCATCCAAAAAAGGGTTTTGGTGGGAAAAAAATTTATTCTCTAACAGAGTGCACTAATTAAATGTTACAAATGTTGATTTCTGTAAATTGAATAATAAACACTAAAACAGTTGAAAACCTCCAGACAATTTTTGGCTGTTATCTAGCACGTTTGTCCTTGCAGGGTCAGCAGTAGGGCTGGTGCCTGCCTCCAGCAGGAGGCGAGGTACATCCTGGACAGGCAGCCAGTCCATGTAGAAGCACCTTTTGCTGCGTCTCTACCAGTTTTGTATCCTCCAGATTACAATTTTTCCCTTTCTTCTTTGCAAAATTGCTCCAGATCGATTAGACCAGATGGTGTTGTTGAGGACCAATTTTTAAGTTTTGAATCTTATCAGCTTCCTGCACTGTGCTGAAGGGAAGCATCCCCACAGCATGATGCTACCACCACATTTCACAGTCAGAATGATGAGCTTAATGTGAACTTTGGCCATAAAGCTCAGTTTTGGACTCATGTGAGCAGAGAATCTCCTTCCATATATTTTCTGTGTACCCTGAAATTTTCTTACAACTATGGCTGTTACCTCATGAATAAAAACAAATTTGTGAAGAATACGAGTGGTAGTTGAGAGATTCTCTCATCTGAGCTGTGGATCTCTGCAGCTCCTCCAGAGTTACCATGGGTCCATTGACTGCTTCCTTTGCCATGTGTGTCTGTTTTTGCGGGTTTTCTGTTATACAATACTCTTTCATTGTTCTGATGATGGATTGAACAATCCTGCATAGGATGTTTACTGATGAGCTCTAGCAAATCCATGAGTTTGTCACAGAGTAGTTGTATTCATATCGAAGTTATACTACATTTAGGCGGACTCTAAGCACTCATCAAATGGGTCCAAAGCAGGATTAAATGAGGAATCAATCAGGAAAATACAAATATCCAGGACAGAAGAGCATAAATGTTGTTGAGGTTGGACATTAATTAATTTGTCAGTGCATTAATGAGATGTGAGCGGACCTTGCTGGTCAGGATGCCAGCAATAACACATGAGAAATTGTGCAATCATAGCAAAGAAATAGCCAAACAGGAAAATTTGAATTCCGCAAAAGCCGAAGGTATTTAACACTGGATTTAGAAACAACTAACACAAGCCGCAGCTTGGTGCCAGAACCTGTGCAGCCAAACCACTGTTTAATAAATCAGCAGAAGCTCATGGAATAAAATTCATTGGGGAAAAAGAACATCCTGAGGCATATCTTGGTCCTAGTCTCAGTAATACAAGATCTGAGAATTAGTATTGAGTTTGGAAACAAACATCTTTTTTTTTTTCTGGAGTATTTAACATGCATCCTAATGTCTTTATGGTGCTCGACATGCAAAAATCAGTCTTGGGTGTGATTATCTGATGTCTTAAAGAGAAAAGTAAATACAGCCAGTTCTTGAGAAAATTACTTCACGTGTCACTGATGTGGGACGAGAGGGGAGGGGGAAGAGCAGCAGTTCTTACCTAATTTTCTTGATAAGCCTTGTGGACATCTCTGTTAGATAAGTGGTGGAAGGAAACAGAAAAAGCTTTCCATGTGTTTTTTTTTTTTTTTTTGGCTCATTCCTTTGCCCGACTGCCAGAGTCATATCTTTAATGGAGAGGTACACAGAGGACAAGGAGTGAGGGAGGAATGAAGGGTGAAGCACTCAACATGCATGAGGGAAAATAGTCCTCCCAAATGGTTTTGATGGTTGGGGACCACAATGCGTATTAATCTGGGCCAGCAGCCAAGCCAAACAACCCGATGGGGCAAAGGGAAAGCTGTAATTAGGAAAGGGGAATTTTAAGAGAAGTATCTGGGGGTGGGATAAAACAAGGCGAGACAAATGCCACTTCAGTGTACAAATAAAAATCTGAGAAGCAACCTGGGAGTTGTAGGAGCGTGTCCTCTGAACAGGGGTTGCACATAGATGTGGAGCCACCTGTTTAATGATGCCGAACATACACATACAGCACACCCCTCATGAGAAAACATTCTCTAGTCTACTCTGCACACACTGTTGCCTTTCTCTTCTGCCTGTACAGTAGACACACACTGGATGGATTCCTGAGTATGTTCTGCCGAGTCACACGGCTTGTGGAGCAGGGCGGTCCACAAAACCAGATGGAGATGATACGTGACAAGGAGCAGGTTACGTGTTTAGGGGTGCGTGTGCGTGTGTGTGTGGTTAGAAGAGTCTAAGTGGCTCTTTAGTAACATGGAAAACTTGCTTATAGGTATAACTTAAAATAGTAAGATTTGAAGGTTGCAAATAAGTGATTTTCTTGAAATAGAAAAAAAGAAAAGGACATTGAAATAATCAAAAAATATTTTATATACACGTTTTAATTTGCCCAAAGCCCTTTCAGTCCAGCTTGTGGTTTCAGTTGGATGAAAGTATCTGCCAATAAAATGCCTATAACATTAGCTTTTGCTGTGCAAGCTAACGTGTACAGTGCCTTGCAGAAAAAGTCATATCTATTGAACTTTTATACATTATATCCTGCTACAACCACAAATGTCAAACATATTTTATGTGAAAGAACAACATAAAGCAGTGCATAACTACAAAGTGGAAGGAAAATAATACCTTTAATAATGCCTTATTTATTTAATGTTCATATAGATACAGCATTTCTGTAAAGGCCTCAGAGATTTATAAGAGAACATTAAAGAACAAATTAGCTATACGTTATAATATCCAAGCTTTGAACATCACATGTGGCGCTATTCAATGCATTATCCAAACATACAAACACAATGCCAAAGGTGCAAATCCACCATGACCACCATACAACGGCTGACTTTTACAGTGCACATGGTAGAATCAGTTGTGAGATTCTACAAATGGTACAATTAAATGGCTTAGAGTAAAGGACATTGATGTTTTAGAATGACCCTTTCTAATGAACCTACTGTAAATGCAATCAATCAATCAATATGTGGTAAGACTATATCCAGTGTTTGAGCTTGAGATATTTTGCAAAACAGAATAGTCAAAAGCTTCACATTGTAGAAGTGCAAAACTGCAAGAAGCATATCTCTATAATTGCAGTGAAAGGGAATTTTACAAATTATTGGCTTTACCAGGGAGGAGGAATCAATATCCACACTTCTGAGATCGTTATTCATAAAACATTTTAAAAACCATGTATTATTTTCATTTCACTTTGCAGTAATGCCTTACTTTATGTTGGCCTATCACACGGAGTCCTAATAAATTAATTTTCAGATTACCAAGGGTAGTGGTAATCTGAAAAAACATTGGAAGGGTAGAAATACACTGCATATGTTGGTGAGTTTGCTCACTGTGGCTGGAGAACAGAAAGGAGCGCATGTGAGATGCGTGCTGCATCGATTGTTCTCCCAGAACTCTGAAAGTGATTTTCTCACTATATCTCACAGGAAATGATTCATTAGGCTGCAGCCCAGTTGGGATCCGTCTGACAGGGAATAAGAAACAGCTCCTCACCCCAGGCAGCTACATTTGGAGTGCGCTTTGAGACACAAAGGGGGAAGATAGAAAGCAGCCCACGAAGCTACCGACATAGGAGGAAGGAGTGGATTTAATATGGAAGTGAAGGACACAACCAGAAGGTTAGAGGATGGAGATGGAGGAGGGTGAGGATGTAATAACGGAGGGAGGGGAAAAAGCTGGAGAGGGGTACAAAGAGGGAGTCTCTGTGGCTTTGCGTAAACAGAACAACATCTCCCAGACAAACTCAGCTTTCCTGGAAGGAACACGAATGGGCGGTCCAGTAAACCGAAAAAACGCAATGTTCTGATCCTTCTGAGGACTTCTACATGCTGCTACTCTCACTGTCTCACCCACTGTCACACTAGGGAGACAAAAGCCAAAAATGAATCATTAAGTGGTCCAAATGAAAGAAGGCCGCACAAGAATTATAGCATGAAAAGGGCTATGTTATGTATTTTCCAGCCATATAGTGCCACTTTATAGCACAGTCAAGTAACTATGTTAGATTCAGTTCTTATACAAATGCTGTATTTGTATCAACTAGAAATTTGATTTCACAATTGGAAATTGGTCCCTGTCTCTTATAGACGCTCTTGCTCTTTCTGACACTTTGCCTTCAGCACATCCTCACAGTGCCTTTCCATGATGCTGTTTGCAGCAATTCCTAGGAGTTTAGGACTGAAAAGTAGTTCATTTGATGAGCTCAGCAGACTTGCAGTCCCACCAGGTGTTTACTAATTGCTGCTGTCGCTAGTCTGATGGAGCTGATTGGTGAAGGAGCGGGAAGGGAGAGCTCTGTGAGGCAGAAGCTCAGCAACTCAAAGGAGGAGCTTTGAGTAAAGAAGCGGCATTTTGTAGGGAGATTCAAATCGACTGCACAGCAAATTCAAGGGTTTCTCAAACATGCATGAAAGAATCAAATATCATAAAACTGAAAAAAGTAAATTGTACATAAGCCTCCCATCCCTTCAAGAAGAACTTAAGGTATAACTTTTTCCATTAATGTAAAACCATATTTCTGCACACAGAGATGCTTTTTTTATACACTTGCAACTTTATATACTCATCTCATGTTTTAATGACCGCCCAGCTACCAATAGCAAATGAATATGCTTAAAAAAAAGACAAAAATCAGTTGGAGAGACATAAAATTTGAATTCTGGCATTTAAAGCTCATTGGTATTATTACTACGCTCTTATGGCAGTAATCTCAAGAATTGTGGTGTACAATAAACATCCATGAGATGCTAAGCAGTTGTGCTTCATGACCCAGTTACTGTCAAAAATTTAAGTATGAGTAACTATGATTATTCATACTTTTCATTATTGTTATAAACCAAACTTAAATCAGTAGATCCCTACTGTTTCACATCTAGAAGAACATTAGTCTAGCAGTGAACTTGCCTGAACTCTGATCCTGCATCCAAAATTCCTCTCTTTACTAATCCACTACTCCCTTTCCGTTAAACACAAAACATTAAGTGTGAGGCAAATAGAGCGTTCAAATGCTTACATGTCAAGATGTCAGCATGCTGACCTAAGCAGTTACATCTTGTAATTGTGTCAACTCTTTCCACTGTAATAGATGCATTTGTTAACTCAGAGTTTAAACTTTTAGATAAAATATGATCATTCTGGCAGGACTCCACCTACATGAGTGATGGTAAAAAGATAAAGAGGATCTTCAAGAGTGAAAGTGACCAGAGCAGAGCAGGAGATAAACCAGACCTGAAACGGAGAACAGTGGGATGAAGGAAGAAGAACAGGGAAGAAGAGAAGAATCAAAGCTAAAAGACACCTGGGCTGGATCCTAAGATTCATTGCTCAACCTCCAAACCAGTTTGACAAAGTGAGAAACTGAGAAATATATCGAACATGCAACAATAAAGCATTCACAGAATATAACTGTGCATCTAGTGTGAATATATGCATGTGTTTATGCAGAGCTCCATGTGTGCTCACGCTTCAGTTGAAGCTTCACAATAAAGCAGCATATTATGAATAAGGGTCAGTAAACTGTTGGTCTGGGAACACAGCGACCACCGGCAACCACATTACATTTCAAAAATGAGACTCCTCTCCCTCATCTTCATCTATCATCTCATAAAAACCATAACAGCATTTGTGTGTGAATACAAGGCAATGCTCCAAGAATTTGCTCTAAGTTGCTCACAGCAGTCAGGCAATCTGTTGACGCAGTCTGAAAGACATAAAATGTGTTAAACAGGATGCATTTTCTTGAGCGATTTAAAACCAAGATGATAATTTTCATGTCTTCTGTCACAAAAAGGCAATAAAATCTTACATTACATTGATAATTTACTGCCCCCCTGCACTGATGTGGTGTTTTTTTTGATGAATCTGGTCAGGGTTATCATTTCTCCAATTTCCCTTTCAGACATGTTTGTGTTTGTAAGTTTATGTAACCCGGTACAGGAATATCCAACAAAGCAAAACAATTTAGTATAAAATTTCCTCTTTTATGTCAATAAACATGAGAGTTAGGGATATAAACTTAGGGTTTTGAAGCTAGTCAACAATCCCTATTCTGTGGTCTACCAGAACAAAGTTCAGAAATACAGATTCATAAGTGTCAAGAAATTAACTAAACAAATTAAAATACAATACAAAATAAAAAATCCTCAATGTAATTTTTGGTTAATGACTTAAACCATAGTCACTTTACTTTTGAAAACCTTGTCATACTGATTAAATGTAGTGCAGATAAATTTAAGATTTTATTTTACAAAAAAAATTGTTGAATTGCTTTCAATTAAACATATGAGCTGCTTCTTTTTGTTAAAATAGAAGCAAAATAGAAAATGGACAGGCTGAAGAGCTTTACCAAAATATCAAAATTAATATTCTGCCATATTGTTGTACAATGGCAATGGTTTTGCATGAACCACTGTAAAGCTCAGTCCTTGAAGAACTTCTTCTGTTTGACTAAATTCATGTTTCTCCAGCAGCTTTCTACTGCTTTTAAGACACTGACTGCTAAATGATACATCACAGAACCTCAATACAAAGCAAGCAAAGACTTAAAACTTTAAATAGTGATGTGTCTCACACATTATGGTCGTTTCTCAGTTGATACTTAGAAGGTTATTATTGAAGAATCTATTGACTGTTAAAGGTGAATTAAACATAGATTTAATACTTCACTCTACAAAGTAGAAATATTTAGAAGGTAATTTTGCAGACCCCATAAACTCCCAGCACAGGCATCCATTTGTTTTTATTTTTTGTTTTTTTTTATTTATAGAATCAAACACTCAGCCACTTTCCAGACCGTCTTCACAACACACGTCACATTATGCTCCACATCTGCTTAGACAATGTTTCAGTAAAACAAAGAAAGCCCCCTGTGCAATGATGACCAACCTAGGGAAGCTTTTGTGCCTCTTCTCTGCTTTTGTTATGCCTTTAACAAAATCAAGCTGTCCCTTTGCTTCTGCCAAGCTTTGTGCTGCAGCCATTTTCCCAAACAGAAGCAATCTCTTGGGCAAAGATGCTGTGCTGATATACAGAGCAGATTACCTCTGCTGGACATGTTCATAAACAGCAACCACATGGTGCAACAAATAAAGAGAGCCATGATGACAACCACAGGCCTGATGAGAATCTTAATTTGACTCAGTCCTATGGCGGTGGACATTCATGTCATTCCTCCCTTTCCATCCCATGATCCACCTCTCTAAAGTCCTCTCTGTCCTGGGGTATATCTTTCTCTACAGACATGCAGTAATAACACTTAGGCAAGTCTAAGCCATAAAGAAATGAAGCACACTTTGTAAAACATCAAGTCCTGTCACGATATGAAGCTTTTGTACTCTTGATTCGCATATCGTAAGTGTATTGGAATGAGAGATGTGAAATTTACAATCTGCTACTGTCTCAAAAATGAGTAAATTACTTTTTTATATGGTGGCACTGTCTTGTTTATTTTTTTCAGTAATGACCTGACAACAAAATTATTTTCGACCCCCAAATTTCATCCTTCTGACCCAACTAAGGAGGTTGCCACAGACTCGTAACAACTAGGAGTATAAAATAGGACTGTGGAATAATACGATGATTCATGACTATTCTCAAAACATATTTGAGGTTCATATTTGGGAGAGTTTGTTTTACTAATTTCTCTAATTTAAGGAAATAGCAAAACAAACTTGTGTCTGAAGTTATCAGACGCAAACATGTATTTCAGAGAAGTCAAATCAAAACAAAAAATTATTCAACTACTGCATTTGTTGTCAGGGGGGAAAGAGATTGTCAGCATGACTTTTGCTATTCCAGGAATTTGTGCTGTAACAAATTCTGCATCTGTACAAAACGTTCACAATCAATCAATCTGGGAAAAGAGTAAATGGTCCATAAAGGCACCTGATTTTCAAATTATACAGTTCAGAGCCACTGAGTTATTAAAATCCTAAAAGATTTCCATTTCTGACAACTGTTTCAGGAATTTTTGGGCTGAGCAAATTTAGTTCCAGGTTGATATGACTCACCCTGAACAAAGAGAATGGTTACTCTCTTTATTTAAAGCCACCTTAGTCTGTTACTGAAAATGTGCTGTTATTACATGCTAATTATTGTGACAAATCTACAGAACACAGCCGAAAGCAAGCAGGAAGCAAGCCATGCTTTCAAGCTGTCACATTAAAGCTTTACTGAAAACTCTCCTCTGCCTCTGTTTATCTCACATTTTGCTGCTTTCCTGTTACTAATAGCCCAGCCAAGCCGGATTGTGGTATCCGACGGGGACGTTCTCTGTGCACAAACTTAAGATCCCAACTGAAGTGACGAGAGAAAAGATGCAGTGGGTAAGTGAATGTCATTCCAAATATGTAATGACATTATTCTTAATCACTGTCTCCCCAAACAAACCTCCTTTCCAACTTGTGGAACCGCTGAAACCACATCCTGGTGTTTTTCAACAAAATGCTAACCTGGTGACAGCTCTTGAAATGTTTCGTGGCATTTCATACCACTGTGATATGTTGTGCAATTGCTAAGCCCGGTGGTATCGTCTGTCTGTCAGTAAGCACAGCACGATAGAGAGCAGGAGGTGAGACGAAGTAACCAAGAATGAAAAGCAGAGGGAGGGAGGCATCTCTTTGAGACACTTTATGTAATCTAGACAATAGAAAACAGGAAAAGAGGTCATGGGTATGTCTCCTCGCAAAAGACGAGTGCAAAACTCTTCAAATGGGAGTCACACTGCACACTCAGATGCAGACATAGGTATGAATTCACAAGCATAAAAAGTCAGCAGAAGAATTGTGAGCATCGACAGTGATCCATCAATGTTGAACCCATGTAAACCTATATGCTGTGTAACCCTAACACCAGATTTATCACAGAGCTGCCTGCTGTCTGTGCTCTCCCACTGTTTAAAACCCACCACCTGAATACTGCAAGACCTTTCCAACACACCTACAGTAAATCACTGACTACACAAACAGGCCTGTTGGATAATTTATGCCTATTCAGCTCCTACTTTTGTGATTTAAAGCGATTGCTTCAGCAGAGCAGCTTCCAGGTGCAGCTCTTCTCCCACGCATTTTCACAGCAAGTAAATCCGTCGCATACACACTGATCACACGAAGCGTGATGTTGGTTTTCAGAATTTTCTGCTTCTGCATGTTCAGTTGGAGCTGCAGTCAAAACTCTTCTTATGGTTCAGCAGCTAATATGATACAAATCTACTGATTTTTGAAAACATAATGGTGCTGGAGGAAGTGGCATTACAGTTGAACAAAATAGGTTTTGTCTAATCTTGAATTGAAAAAGTATTCATTCACCATCAACTTTCTCACATTTAGTCCAGCCACAAATTTCAATTTGTTTTAATGTCAATGTTCATGCAGTAGTGGATTGGTTATATTTTTTTTTCGTAAATAACCAACCATGTTTGCTGTACACTTGAATTCAAACACACAAAATATGCCTTTTGTAGAATCACCTTCTGGGGCCACTTTGCTCCCATGTCTCTACCAAATTTATATATCTAGATTTATATATCTAGATCAAATTTATACATCTAGATTTGAAATTTCCCACCATCTTTTTGCTGTTGTTGCTGTTGTTGTTGCAAGCTCTCTGGAGCTCTATCCAAGCTCAGTGAGCTTGGATAGAGAGCATCAGTGATTATTTACCTTCAAGTCAGATCCTGCATTCAGACTGGGCCAATTCAATCGATTGAACGTGCTTTGATCTAAACCGTCACTACTCTAACTGGATGTTTAGGGTTGTTCTGCTTGAAGCTCAACCTCTTTTTCTGCAGGGTTTCCCTTTATTAAGTTCCAAATTTTCAAAAGATGGATTGAACAGTGCTCTCTGGGATGTTCAATGCCCGGGATATTGATTTATAACCTAATGATGCTTTAAACTGCTCCATAATTTTCCAATTACTGTGTCTGCTGTGTTCCTTGGCCTTGATGATGCAGTCTGCTCGCTAATGTTCCCTAATAAACCTCTGAGGCCTTCACAGATAAACTGGATTTATACTGGGAGGGAAAAAATTGCCAACATAACTTTGTGTACCAATCAGATGACTTTTGAAGAAATCTGGTTGTGTTGAACACTATGACGATGTTTTCATAGCAGAGGGGCCTTAATTTATTCCACAATTTTTATATCTTTATTTGCAAAAAAAAAAGTTTGAAGATCCTTCATGATTTTTCTCCTACTTCACAATTCAACGAGTCAACACAGTGGAAAGAAAATGCAACTAAAGCAACAATGTGACCTCTTTTAAGTCTAAGCCTCAATTTTTATTTGATAACAAAAATTGCTCTTTTTGGCAAAGAAGAAATTGTATTTATGTATGTAAAAATGTTAAAATGCTATAAACCACTGTTGTTTCCCAAAGAATTAAGATGTTATTTAGCCTATAGAAATTGAGGGTTAATTGCAGCTGATTACAAGATTACTGAAGGAACCAAAGTAAAATAGAATTATAATAAATTATATTAAACAGAATCATCAAAACAGTCAGGCACAGTGGTGAAGAGCTGATAATCTGGACTTATTTTGCAGATTTATCACCCTTCCTCCATGTATTGTAAGGTTCTAGAGTTAAATTTGAAGCCATCTGTTCCTTAGCTGAAGCGTCGCCAACACTGGGTCATCCAGCAGGACAATGATCACAAAAAAAAATCACAACTGAATGTTTAAAAAACAAAAGATTGATAAATTTAAGTCCAAATGACTTAAAATTTTAAATTTGTTTCTTATCATGTTCTCTTCAGACTTGATGAAAGTGTTGCTACGACCACACTCCAGCTGAGAAGTCCAACATCAAGGTCCAGTCGAAAGGTCAAAGTCTTTTGTGTGAACCTATCAGGGAAGTTTCACCACAGGTTACAGAGGAGCTGACCTCAGACCCTAATCACCAAGTGCAGGAAGACACAGCAGAAGTCCAGGAAACAGGGGGAGACTGCTTACAGAGAGCAGTCTGTTTTGAACGGCGTGGGAGGTTCTCTGAAGAAGTGGACATCTGTTTGAAAAGAACTGATAAAAACATGAGACTGCTTCCATAGAGAGTTGCTTTTTCCCTGTAAATCGTCCAGAGTAGCTAATTCATGTGACAGAAGAACAAGTCACAAAAGGTCATTGCTAAAAAAGTATATTCATAAATATACTTTTTTGTGTGGTATGAAAAATGGGCAACAGAGATAACCACAGCCTTCAGAATTTGTCTCGTCTGTAAGCCATAAACACAAAAGATTACAAGAAATGAAGACTTGAAATGTCAATCTCCATGTGAGCAAATTATCAGCATAAACACCCAAATGCCTGGATTTTAATCTAAACTTTACTCTATCATGGCTTTGTTATTATTTCCAAGATAAAAGCAGTTGCCCCCGACAAATTTCTTCAAATAAATACATCTAAAAATGAGCCACTCTTCTGAATATCTCTTTGAAAGAAGTTGATCTACCTCTTTGATATATATTTTTTTAAGTCTGATTTAAAGCTAATTTAAAGTAGCTTTAAAAAAAAATTTTTCCTATACGTATATGGCAATTGAGGCATAAATAAAAATTAATCTACTTCTCTTGGCATTCCCAAGACATTACTTTTGTATTCGGCAAACGCATGTTTTCAGACACTCCACCAGCTGTTGCTTTGACCAACATTAAGTTCTGAGTCCCCAGAATTCAAATGATTAATGCTCTAGCAGGAAAATAATAATCAAACAAAATGCAAACAAAGCATGGGCAAATATATTCACAAACATGCTGCAATTTCAGATTAAATGTTCGGAAATACAAAAAAAACGTGTATATTACATACAACTTATGTGTTATGCGTCTTGGTGAAAAAAAAAAGGGAAGTTTGCTCCTGACTTCCCGGCCGGTATTTGTAAAGAAAATGTTTGCAGAGAAGAGGTTAAAAAAAATACACAACTTTAATTAAACCGAAAGAAAACTGGTCTTAAGAAAACATTTGTTCTATGTGAACACGCTGGCCAGCATTTCTCATTGTCGTGTCAATAAACTAGCGGTGGTGTTGAGTAACATGCCGTGTCTGCAGAGCTGGCTGAGGGTGAGCCGTGATTGGCCAGCCACGGTGGGTGTTTCCGCATTCCATACGGAGCTGACAGCAGGAGCGCAAGTTGTGCAGTCGCGTCTTTGAAGGCACCTCTCGAGTCATTCCCAGGGGATAACAGGACCAAAGCCAAGGGGCAGGGATGCCTTACATGCTCATCAGCACGCAGATCCGACTGGTGTGTATATCCCACATAAATAACTCGTGCCTTGCTTTTACAGAAGCATTGCTTGGGTTGGAAATTGCAGGATTTGTTTATTTAGCCTCTGCGGCACCCAGTGTTTTACTTATCAATCATAGTTGTCACTTGAACCTAATATTTATCTGGAGGTCTCTTATTTTCTGCATGCAGAGGAAAACAGACAAGCCTCCATAGGGTATGGAGCTCCAACAGTGGCACAATTCAAACCATAGTCAAATTGTTAAGTTAAATTTGAAAGCAAATAACTGTTAATTCATTAAATACACTGCTGGTGAATTATTAGTTTTATTTTTGAAATTGACATGTAGCTATTTCTGTATTTAAATAGTTATGTAGTTACTTTCTGGATGAATGGATCAGCACACATACATTTTCCCATCAGCAAGTTTCCTGTGAATGTAATTGGCCAAGCTCTAAAGGGTAACCAATGAAATGTTATGGGGCTTTTTTTATTGGGCGAGACAAAAGTTTAGATTTTTCACAGTGCACAGCAGGGTACAAATGGCAAATAATTGTTCTTTTATACAGTTTTACTGACTTAAAATCTGAATGAGTATTAAAATGCATTTCAATGAATTAGAATATCGTATAAAGGTTAATTTATTCTGTTAATCAGTCCAAAAAGTGAAACTCATTTATTAAATAAATTCATCGTACCTAGATGGATATAATTTCAAGTCATATTCTTAACAACAAATGAAAACCCCAAATTTCTAAAAATGTTTTCAAATTACGCAAGACCAGTAAAAATAATTTTTAATGTCTTGCTCTTGACAAAATCAAACAAATTATCTGTAGGATTTAGGTAAGACCAGCTTACTGACCAATCAGCACAGTAATATCACCATTATCAAATTGGGTGTTTGTGCTTTTGCCTGTGTGCGCTGCTGCCGAGTCAGCTGGAAAATTAATGCAACACCTCCATTAAGCTTGTCAACAGAGGGAAGTCCTCTGAAAAGTCTCCCCAAATCGTCACGGACTGTGGAAATCTCATACTAGAAATCAAAAAACTCCAGTGTGGCTCTCCACTCTTCCTCCAGACTCTGGGACCTTAATCTACAAATAATATGCAAAGTGAACTCTAATTTGAGAAGAGGTCTTTGGACCACTGAGCAGCAGGTTCTTTAGTCAAGCTCAAAGTCTTTTTATCTGTCTCCCTTGGGGAACAAAATGCCTTGGACAGAGGGATACACCGTGCAGACATATTGTACACTTCCACAACATCCATGCATAGATTAATAAAGACATTAAAAGCGTAGCCCATGAAGAACTCTTTCCACACTGTCTCTGACTCATGTGTGGCTTAAGTAAAATAATGGAACACTTTTAGTTTGAGGTTTTGCTTAAGGCACCAACTCCAACTTCATGTGCGTCTCCCCCAAACTCCTGAATTGGTTTTGCTTCACCGTCCTCTCATGGCCATCAGTTGTATTTGTGCACTTTTTTCTGCCACACTATTTCCTTTCGTTAGAGTTTTTCTTAACAAGTTTGATAAAGGCACTCTGTTAACAGGAGGCATAGTTTAACAGTGACTCTCTTTGTAAAAGGGCTCAGTAACTGTCTGCAGGACAAAATCAAGGTCGCCCATGGTGGTGTCGGCCATAACGTGACCAGATCATACCATTTCTGTCTTAAATCAATTTTTTTCTAAATGGTTATCAGAGAAATTTAAATTTTGGTCTGTGACAGACTGACAATCTGTTGAAGTCCTCATCAGTCCATGCCCACAACCATGAAAAGGTAAGCTGGTAGTGAGTGGATGAATTTTGGGCTTTCATTAGCTGTAAGTTACAGAAATTATTTAGATGATGTGATTTATGATATTACATTTAGCTATTCATCAAATAAGTGTATTCAGATCCAATTTAATTTTGTTTGTAGTATATGTAAAGCAAATTGATTTTATTTACTGTCCTTTTGCACATTTGGCACCTTACACAGCTTGAAAAAGGAGCCTTTTTTAATGTATTTCTTGCCATTGTCTTAAATACTGTTACACATATTGTATCTGTCTTTGTTTCTTTTGTTATGCATGTTCATTTCCCAGCCTTCTCAGCTCCAGCAACCTAATTCTATAGCCTCTGAGTATTAGATCATCTATTTTTAGCCTGCCCTGATATTATTACTGTTTATTATCCTGTACCTGCCAGAGGTCTGCATCGGAGCTATGGTTGCATAAATAATAGCCAGAGACATTCATTTAGAAAATCAAACTGTTGATGGATATCAAATCATTGTTTTTCAGGAGTCTGGTCCAACGAATGTAGGAGACGAATTTTCTGATCCATCTGTCATGAGTTACCTGGGGGCGAGAAAAACAACCATGCTGGGAAACAATTTGTGAGTAGCTGCAAATGGAAACACTTATGGTGCTTTGTGACATGCTGCAGATAAATTTGGGGTTAAAACTATCCTGTGAAACTTCGTATATCTCCACCATCATCTGACAAACTGAAGAGAGTAATCTCTAAAGGCACTGTTCTAATGCTGACCTCCACAGACGTGCAGAGCTGAGCTGGATTGGTGAAAATCTGCTCTCGCAGGGCCGTATTTCTCAATTTTGACAGTTAAAAGTGGATGTTTCTTTCTTTTTGGCTGTTAAAGCGCACATATTGACAGCAGGGCTGAGATCGAGTCAATTGGCTAGAACAAAAAAAGTGTGGTTGAGGAAAGCTTCTGCTTCACAGATTGAGAGTAAACCATTCAAGGTGATGGGTTACAGAACAGGGAAGTGTTGTCATTGGCAATCTGATTCAGATCCTTCTGGGAAATGAACCAAGGTGTGGAAGGAAGTGAATGAGCACCAGAACACTTAGCAGCCATGTACTTTCCAAGCAGAGTTTACTGAAAGAGAGAAATCCCACATCTGTGGAAGGCAGATTTACTTTGTTTATGCTTATTTTAGTTCTGAATACCATGTGGACGACCCACCTCGCCTGGTGCTGGACAAGCTGGAGAAGATTGGCTTCCACGTGCTGTCGATGACGGGAGTGGGACAGACGCTGGTGTGGTGCCTCCACAAAGAGACGGAGTGATTTATCACCTTATAACCTTTTTTTACTTCATGTTATGATGCGTTTACTACCACAGATGAGAGAAAGCAACTTTACAGCTGAGGAAATCTTTTCTATTAGGTTTCCAATTGAACAGGTTGCCGGGTTCACGGTATGGTGGAACCACATTCCAGAGATTTTATTGGACCATTTGTTAGTAATGTTGTTTACTGCAGATGTGTTGAAGTTATTTGCCCAAATGAGGTCAGAGAACCTTTCTGCCATGCAGGGAAAAACTTAAGTTTGTTGTACATGTGCTGAAAGATATTTGTACATTAAATTAGCATTTTGTTTATGAATAAATAATGTGGCGATCTGAAATGTTTTTAACAATAAATAATAAATACATGCATTTTAACAATAAGCAATCCATTATCTAACAATAAAAACATTCGTTGCGTCACCTTGCGTAGTAAAAGCATTTACTTTGTCACATCTTGTTACTTCAGAATCCCAAATTTCACTGTCATTCATTAGGATTTCATGTTATGCACTCATACAAAGAAAAATATCAACATAAAAACTATGGTTTGCTTGCGTATTCAACCCCCTTTATCCTGATGTTTCTAAATAAGGTCAGTAAGAAGTAGAATGGAGTCCACCCATGTAATTTAATGCAGAAATGTAGAGAGTAAAGCACACCTATTCTTCTTAAGTAACAGATTATAAGGAAGAACATTAATAAGAGAAGCAGCAAAAGAAAAGTCTTTATTCTGACCTCCTGCAGCTCAGAGAATAGACTTTAAAATTCTTTTGCTGATTTATAAATCACTAAATGGCTCAGCACAAAAACACATTAAAGAGCTGCTGTTGTTGAATCAACTTTCCACATCACTCTGTTCTTCTGGTTCAAGTCTGTTCTGCACCATCAGAATCATATGGTTTCTGATGGAACAAACCTTCAGAAAACTGCGTTGACGACTTGATTTGAGAAAGCTTTTCTCCAGCCGGGACAGAAACGCTGGCAGAGGTTCAACTTCAAGCAGGACAACAACAATGTCCAGATTAAAGCAGATTGATTAGAATGACCTAATAAAAATCCAGACATAAACCCCCTTGTGGCAAAATATGAAAATTACTCTCTTATTCTTCTGCTGTATTTGAGCTTGAACTGTTTTGTAAAGAATAGTAAAAAGTGAAATGATAATTGTCAAAAGTTAGATTTATTTTTTTAATTTGGAAAATCATGTGTATAATTTCATTTTCACATAAATTATAAACCACCTTACCACATGGCCCTGTCACTCAGAATCATAATTAAATAAATCACAGCTTGTGATTTTAAAATGACAAAACTTAAACTTTAAAGGATATGGATGCTTTTGTTAGGATCTGTACGTGCAGCATCTTGTAAGCCACCCATCATGCACAGAACTTGATAAACATCTACATCACACCCTGAAAATATCCTTTATAATTTAGGATAAGACACTTGCATGTCAGGCATGAAAAAGCCTGCCTACAGCAGCCAAAATACACTAGGTGGTTTCATTTGAGCCCCGGGTCTGCCAGCGTCTGTTTGGGGCCAGCCCAGATCATTAACCTGCAGCCCAGATTCGTTGCCAGGCAAACTCTAATAAATGACATAGCTTCCTTCTCCAAGATGAAGATGAAGCAGAGAACTATATCATCCTCAGATAGGATGGCTACGATGCTATGAAGACATTAAATCTTTCCTGAGAAGGATGCTGTAATAAGGTCATCCTCCCCTGCTGGTTTGCATGCAGCAGTAGAAACCACTGTTGGCTTTGGGCAGTTTTGGTGGTGAATGTGTTTCCTGTGACTATTTCCTCTGTTGTCATTCAGACAGAGGTGGTGTGTTTCTGATTATTATTTTTTTTTTATATCACATTGCTGGGGTAGAGGAGAAGGATACACATAAACAAAACCATGTTATGAGAGGATTTTGCGGGAGGAGAGGAGCAGATGTCTCCCACCACTAACAGCTGGACGTTGTGTAACAGAGCTGTGGAGAAGCAGCGCAGGAGTGGCAGGGGGATGCATGACTGGATTGGTTGTTGCGAAGCTTCCATGTCACTCCTAAATAACACAATGACAGGACAAAGAGGAGTAGACACACCATTACGCCAGAGAGACGAGGAAAACAGACTGTTCTGGCAAGATGTGTGTTCCCAAGCAAGAAGATTCCGTTACAAAACTCATGGTGACCACAATAAGGACTGACCGAATGTGTGTCAAAGAATGGTAGCGTGTCACTTAGCAGAGCATAAATAAGCAAAACCTCTGCAGGATTTTGTATGTTGCATAAGATTATTGTGAAATATCTAGGAACAACAAATCAAAATTTGTCAGGGTCGATATCAAGGGGCAGAAAAACATATTTCAAAATGTGTTCTTTAACTTAGCACGCTCTGCGGCCCGTTTCATGATCCAGCAAAAGCGGAGTTGGAGTGAAAGTGTGCGAATGGAAACCCAGAAGTGCAAAAACACAAATGTTATTGCAGAATGTTGGCTTTACATCCTGTAAAAACAGAAAATATGAAAAAGTTGGGGCCTATGTCCTGCGTAGTACAAGGAGTACTGAGCCTGAGGTGAACATCAATCAACAATGCAAGTCTCCCAACAAAAACAGCTTTTAAATAATCCTGAAATAACAATTCAATGGTTATAGAAAGGACGTGCAGTACTCTTGTTAAGAGTCTGGTGAATGCACAAGAAAAGTGTTTTTGGAAAAGTCTAAACTGCAGTGCTGGTCAGCAATTTACACATACTTGTCATAGACATGAAAATGCCATCCCTAAAATATAGAATTTTTTTTTCTTTTTTTTTTTTGTTTTATACAGGCTTCTGCCATACCCCCAATGCAAACCCTGTCAAAAATACATGGACTTGATACCAATGGAAATCATGCAGCTTAAGTTAACTGTACCATTTTGGATGATAATGGTAACCAGATGTGCTGCCAGAATTTTGACAGAAGCTTGTTGATGGGTATAAAAAGCATATGGCATCTTTGTGTCCTACTATGGAAAATTTATCCAAATATTAGTGGAGGTGTCTGTATATATTTGGACCTATATATACAGATTAGTTTAGAGAAAATCTATGACATATTCAAACTTAAAATTTATGAAGCTGAAAAATTAAACCCCAAACTCTATGACACATCCATCCATACATCATCTATATGCCTCACTGAGTGATAGGCACTCACTTTTAAGGGCAATTTAAAGAGACCAATTCAACTACTTTGCATATTTTGGACTGTGGGAGGAAGCTGGAGTACCCAAAGGGAGCCCACACATGCCCAAGGATAACTTGCAAACACTGCAGAAAGACTTCAGGCCAGGATTTGAACCTAGAACTTTAGTACAGTGTGATAGTAAAAGAAGATGCAGGGTTTCTGGGCACACAGACATACCTAAAGCGAAGCAAAAAAAAAAAAAAAAAAGTAACATTTAACTATGATTGAAAGCACACAACAGTTTTGTAAAGTTTTACAGAGATTAGTAACAATTGCCTAACATGAGATTAATATGACACAAAACTGGAAAACTCAAACTTAATGCATAAAGTCTTACCTGTAAAGATGTTTTTAATTCTGTACTGTATTTCATATTTTGTTTTTGTTTCTGGAAGGTTGTCTCGTGTTTATTGGTCACCAACAGTAGTTGATTTGTAACCTGTGAAAAATTGTTTTGATAATGAAATAGCCTAAACTGAATCAGTAAATGATACTGAACCATTTTCAGAATGAACAATCCAATTGTGTGCGACAAAGGATTAATAAAAGCAGCAAACACAATGACTAAAGTATCATCCGCCAAAGTTACTGTAAATTTTTAGTTAAGGGCTTTATTGATCATAAGCCCTAATTCAGGGCATATTTTCAAGAAACGTTTAAAAATAAATGTTTTGCAGAGATCATGCACAAGTATTAAACCAATTAAAGCAGAGCAAGTACTGGGAGCTCAATAAACAGCACCTTAAATAAATAAAAGCCAAGGCCTCCTCAGTGAGGCGAGGATATTTGGAAATAGAAAACCAAGAGGAACTATCATCCCAATCATCAGATGTAAAATGGAGAGCCTCCAGAGTGAGCTTACTTTTCATCACAACGAACCCACAAGAATTCCATAAAAGCGTACCTAGTGTTCCAATCACAGCCTGATTACTGGTTTAACATGGGGCAGAAATGATTTCCACACAGTCACATCACACAGTCTGTGGTTTGGACTGCCCCCGACTTACCCTAAAGTAGCTGATAAAGTATGCAAGCTACAGGGAAGAAAGATTTGTACGTCAAAACTTGTTTGGTACAAGTAATGAGGTAATAACTTGTCACATTTGGCCACATAATGGTTGACTGATGAACATTACATCATGGAGCTATTTTCACAGCTTGTTTTGCTGCCCAGCCAGGCAAATCTGGCATTTTTAAAACCCAACAAGAAAAGACTAAGCACGCACCATGATGTGCCATGAATTAATGCTTGTTGGTGTTGCACAGAAAAATAACCAAAACCAAAAGATTTCTCTCTGTATGATATGGATGGGATTTGAACAAAAAGTCAACATTTTTGTGAAAAGTCATTGAATCTTTCCTAAGGAAGGTAGACCAATGGAAGGTAATAACTAAAGAAGCTAGGTGATCACAGTTTTGTTTCCAAGCATATTACTGGAAAATTGAGTGGAAGGAAAACTGCGGAAAAAAAATGGCACACAAGCTGCCAGCAGAACTGAGATGATTGTGAAGCATATCCAGCAGTGCCACAGAGCTGTTGCGTCCCTACACTAATGATTCAGTGATTCGCCCAACATTTCTGGATTAAATATCACTTTTTAATACAGAAATCAACATTTATGTAATGATCCAACTTTATGAGAAACAATTTATTTTTGTTTTCTTTAGGGGTTAACAGTCAGTTATAATCATCAACATTAATTTCAAGCACCATCTCAATGATGCTTTAATTAATCACTCTCATATGAGTTTCCCTTTTTGAATTCTTGAAATAAACTTTTCAATTACATTTTACTTGAGATTCACCTATGTGATGATAAAATTAATCCACAGGTCAAAGACCACCGACAAATCATGGATAAAACATATTAAAAATAAATAAATCACTACTGGCTAATCTCAGTTTTAAAGCAAGACAGAAAACTGAATTAATAGAAGTTTTATAATTTCAAACTAACAATTACAGAGTTCTCTCTGGCCTTTCTGATAAGCTTTGTTTCAGCAGCTGTGTAGTGTGGCACTACATACAGCAGGTCTAACTTCTCTACATTGAACTTAGTCATATGTTATCAATATACAGGCGAAAACAAGACAAATGAAAATACTGCTTTATTTTATCAAAAGGGTTTATTTTCCACACTATGTTACAATAAAATAATAAAAGAAGAACATAAGAGGCTTTATTAAACTAAAGCTACGACTTTGCAGCCTCCTCATCATCTTCTCTCTGCATCTGCTCAATGAGTCTCTGACGTTCGGCAGCCTGCCTCATCCTCATCATCACTACCGTCTCATAGTCGCGCTCATTTGAAAGGGGACCCTACAGAAAACACAGTTGACATATTAGGAAAACAGGGTTTATTCTGGTTTAGTAGAGAGAGCTAAAGAGACAGTTTTGGTTTGGATCTCAAAAATCCAAATGTCTGTTTTAAATATAAAAACACACAAAGAAAGAAGCATTGTTAGGGTTCAATGGCTGATGGATGAACAATGGGTGAAGAGGAAAGAGACACTCATCGTAGTTACCAGCATCATGACAGTGAGACCAAGTGTGAGAAAGTTTCCTAGAAATGGCAATTCTGCAGGATGAAGTCATCTTACCTAAACATCTGGGCTGGAAATAGCTGCCCTAACTTTTATAGAGTTGAATACATTTCTTTAAAATCTGCTTGAGAATGGAGAAATAATCTCATACCGGGATGAATAAAATAATGCATCCACAGGCATTAAATGGAAATGAATGGACAGAAACACAAAAATCATAAAATCCATGCACTGGCAACAAATGCGAAACAGAAGTGTTTGCATCTTCACAAAGAAAAGAACAACTTTAATTCAGGAAGGAAACCATGTATTAAGGCATTTATTTGATCCTGATGTGGCACAGATTAAAATCACATTTTGAAAGGAAAGAGTGGCTATTTCTCTGCAGCGTGAGCCATCCTTTAGAAGGATTATATAAAAAATATTTTTTGTGCCAAGAAAATGTCTCCTTACCAAGACAGTGAAATGCAGGACAGAGTAGGCGTGTGTGTGCGTGCGTTCTTTTAAGGACATGAATGAGAACAACTTAAAGAGAAGATATAGGGTTTTGTCAATCTGGTCGCTGAACTGAAACATCTGGAAAGCATCACGGGGACTCCACTATCCATGTGCAGAGAAAGGCATAGGGTAAAAGTGAGAAGGAGGAAGAGAGCGGAGGGTCCGTGAAGGGAAGCTGCCCTCCACTCCACCCCTGGGTTGAGGAAAGCTGCTATTATCATTCCAATAATGTGAACTCAAGCCCTTGTCTGGCACGCAACTATGAAATATCACGCAAACGCCATTAGGTAAATAAACAACTCCTGCATCTTCAAGCTAAATAAAACATAAACAAGTATAAAAGAGCTAACTTGTCAACATAATACATTCCTCCTCTATCATGCTCTCTGCTGGAGACAACACCAAACTGCGCCCTGAAAGACTGAAGGTCTATAACATTTTACCGACATACAGTCCAGTAGCGTTAAAGGAATTCTGATCACTAACAGGTGCTATATGGGAAACGTGATGCATCCTTTTCTCAAGATGACCGATGTTTCCTTGCCTGGGGAGTTAGCTTGCTATTTAGATGCTCAGCCAGTGCATCACCCTGTAACTAAACACTGATACAGTATCCATGCGTGTGCGTGTGTGGGTGTCTGGTGCAGTAATGCCAGAGCGTGACTTGGAAACCATAAAACACCACCCAAAACCAGGATTTCTAACTCAGAGATGCGTGTTATGACAAACACAATCACAGAGAGGACCGTGGACTTGACGGCAGAAATTTCTTAATGCCTAAACGGGCAATACTAGTGGAAGATTTTGTGGAAGGAAAAAATGTGGTAGAAAACAAGTGTGCAAGGAAGAGACTGTGGCTGGAGTCAGTGTTTTCACACAGACATATCAAGTTTATGGGCTGCATGAGCAACAGTCTATCGGGAAGTTTTAGACCACTAACTGTTCCCCTTTCTTGATAACCTTGGCACTTGTCCTCGTTGTCAGTGGTACAACGAGGACAGAAGGTTCTATTGAACCATTATGTTACTTTGACACCAGAGTTAATTAACCAGACAAGCTGAAGGCTGCAACCTGTGTGTGTGTATATATACATATGTATGTATGTGTATATGTATGTGTGTATATGTGTATATATATATATATATATATGCACACACACACACGTATCCATCCACTTACACCCTTGTCCCTAGTGGGGTCGGGAGGTGCTGGCTGCTATTTCCTATAGCAGCTTTTATATACATATATATATTGTATATATATATATAAAGTGGCACTTTTTACAAGTTTTATGTAATATTAACATTTTCTGAGACACTACATTTTGTAAGTTTTCAACAGCAGTAAGCCATAAACATCAAAATGAACAAATGTAAAACTTGAAATACATCACTGTGTAAAAAACAACGACACGATTTTCACTTATCTATAAAATCATCTTTTCATTCAAATTCAAATCTTGTGATATGTTCTTATACAAAGAAACAACATGAATATTAGCTATGTGACACCAGCACAGCTGATTTCCCCTAATAGCCCAACTCCTGCCTGATCCCAGAACGGTTATGACATCCTGAACAGCATCAGCTCCGTGAGTCAGCCAGTTTAACACACAGCAGGAAGTCGCTCACACAGCAGGTGGCCACCGTGTTCCCCCAGCACAACTTGTCAGATCCACTTCCCATTACACCACCCCTTTTGGTACGTGTGAAGTACAGGCGACTGCGTGTGTATGTGATAAAAACGACAAGTTACAGCATGAGTACGATGAGCGCTTCTTGTTAAAATACTTGTCATTCCATGCTGTGAGCACTGCAGCCTGACAGATTACAGAATAATGGATTACTCATTGATACCAGCAGTCACTGGAGAGCTTTATGTAGACATTCCCTGAGCCAAGAAGCAACTGGACAGATATCCAAGACAAGAATGGGGTTTTCCCCCTCAATAGCCTTTTCTGCGTTTCAGGCTAACATTTCAGTGTGTAATGTAGTGTGGTCAGGTTAATCACAATACTATTTATCTGGAGTGTATGTGAGGTGGCATAGCATGTGTTTCTGTGTGTCACAACCTCTGGGTTATGTGATTTATGGGAGTCAAACTCTTGCACACTTAAAGTCAGAAATCTTTTCGGTGTGTGTGTGTGCCAAATGCTGGAGCAACACAAGAAGGGCCAAAGTGGCATTCCTGTGCAAACAAAACGTAAGTTTCGCACTCAGTAGTGAATTAATCATCACTCATAATAAAACACAGAAGATAATCAAGTTTCTGTTGGGGAAAAACAACAGAAACCCTTGTTCATATTTGTCTGTCTCTTGTCTTTGAGTCTTCCAAGCATTTGACCGTGATAGTTCAACATCTTTTTTTTTTTTTTACTGTGCAAGCCAGGTAGCCAATGAGAAGGACAAATGCAATTCAAATACTTCAACATAGCACTTATGAAAAATATCATTTGAAAAACAGAATGGCAGAGACAGCAAAAAATGAAGGAGACTTCCTCCTGATCTTGTCATGGTACTTGTAGCTAATTTTCAGACTAAATGATGATATCAGAGTAAGGGATAATGCATAAATTAAAATTTGTGATTGTAGCATGACAAAATGTGAATTTTTCCTTCAGTGTAAAACAGGCTGAAGTGTAGACCTTTGTCTATAGATTTCAAAAGGCATAAACAGATTATAAATTCAAAAGGTGAATCTTTCAGAGCTTCAAAGCTTTGTGTTTTTATGTATGAGCAACGGTGCTTGTGCTCAGCATGTGGTTGTCGGTGGTCAATGTTTTAATCTGAACAAACGTCTGCTATATGGAGTCAGAAATTGCCTTTGGAATTTGTAAAAGTAGAAGAAATAAACAGTGAAATGAAAAATGGCTACAAAGACCTTACCTCCTGGCATTTCTCTATTTGATGGATGGGATTTTAAAAAAATCATAAAAAAATGAAAAGGGCCTCTGCCTCGCTTGATTTCCAACAATGTATTTTTGCAAAATTACATCTCACATACTTGGGTTCCTGGAAAAGCTCTCTGATTGCAAGATATTCTTTAGCAAAACAAATGAGTTTGTGCAACTGTTAGGCTTCAAATCTTTAACCAGAAGGCTGTCAAAAAGGCTGAAATTACAAAAATTCAAAATGTTTCATTGGATTGAAGATTTCTGCTTTTTGTTAACTTGATTCCCTCTTTTAAGCATTTGAATTAGTTGAAGCCCACATTCCATGATTTAAATGTGATTTTGTATCCAGTAATGATTGCTGAAACATGATATATTATTACACCTGCTTTCCTGATTCTTCTTAAGTAGGAAAAAAAGTTGCAGCAAATATGCCATCTCACGCAGAAAAAACTGCTACGGGGTCACACAAATCATAAGTCTCATTTCTGTTGCCAACTTCTGAGAAGTTCAATCTGATTAATCAGAGTGTGTGTAAATAAAGCCAGGAAGTGAAATGTTTTTTGTGATCTAATTCTGATTAAAAGAAAACAGGATTCAATCTTTGGTCCTATCATAAAAAAAATATGACTTTAATGTTGTGGTTGTAGAAGTATGGTCTCAACTTGCCTTTTCATCTGAACCAGGATGGCTAAGGTGTACATCATTCAAGTGAGTTCAAAAGTAAAATACCTCAAGATTACGATCTAAACAAACTAGGTCAGGCAGCAATGCATTAAATCAGTATAAATAAAATGTTTTTAATTACATGATTACTAAATTCTAAATCCTGCAGTCAGAAAGATAGATGATATGTATTTTAATTTAAGCTTCTCGTTTTTGGCTATGTCTGTATTCAGAAAGAAAGTTACATAAAGCTCTGAAAAACCAAGCACCATCCTATTTTAAATAATTATTTTGAAGCACCTCTCTGCCTTGCTCTGTGGTTTCAAGGCATAATAAGAGGGAGACCTTTTAGTTATCAGGCTCCTCTCCCATGGAGCAAGCTATCTGATTTTGTCCTTTAGGAGTAGATTTAGGTGTAGAACGAAGCTTTCAGTTAGAGTAGCTAGATATTCATGAGCTAAGCCTAAAGTTTTATTGACAAAATACTGAACACTCGTCACTATTATTCTCTTCTTGCTCTAATGCTCGATATTACCCCAGCATTTTTCAACTTTGGTATGTTAAAATCACAAACTTAAAAGTCTTAATTGGAGTTTATGTTAAAAAAAATTTACACGCACTTCTTTTAAGTAGTCACTTTTTCTTTTGCATAAAGAAGAAAAAGCATGATTTCAGGCCCAGCATAGCCTTAGAAAAGAAGTTTATACTGAAATGAAGTTCAGGCTAAAGCTAGCAGTCTGGAGGCTACATAGCATGAGAACACCATCAGCGGAACAAGCCCAGCCTCTGTCAGCCTGCAGGTCTTCTGAAGTCACTTCCAAATACTGCGGATAATACAGACTCTTCAACCTGAGTGTCTCCTAGTATAAAAGCAGTTTTGTGGCTGTAGGTGGAGGACGGAAGTTTTTCTCATAAGGGAGATGCTGTGAAATGTTCTTTCAGACTTGGCTAGATGTTCTAGTTTCATTTGCGTGAGTAATTGTGTCTGGTCTTGGAGACTGTTCTGGCACTGGAGCATGGAGTGGGAGAAGAGGAGAGGAGAAGCCGGCACGCCTATTGTTTATTGGATAAATTTAAAAGGAATGCTGAAAAAAAAAAAGAGGATTTCTCCTTCATAACATGCATATTTAAAATCAAAGAACAAGACAAAGCTGTGTACAAAGCTCTCCTCCTTTATGCCTGAACGCATTGGAAATATTTTGACAAAATTAAAGTTGAAACCAGATGTTTACATACACTGTATAAAAGTCACTTATCCTTTTTATTCTTATTGTTTGCTATTGAATCCGACTAAAATTTTCCTGTTTTAAGACAGTTAGGATTATCAAAATGATTTATCTCCATGAAATTCAAGAATAAATAAAGATAATTTGAATAATTTGAACTTGAATTACTTTCTGCAGAGGTCTACAACGTAGAATTTACCTCCTACACTGTATGACTAGGGTCAAACGTTTTGAGTTTTCTTCAAGCTTCTCACAATAGCTTGGTGGAATATTGGCCTGTATCTCCTGACATGTATCAAATCCATGTATTACATGGATTTGTAATACGCCCTTTCAGTTGTTTCCACAGAGTTTCTATGCGACTAAGATCGGAAAGTTGTCATGGTCACTCCAAAACATAATTTTCTTTCTCTCCTTATGTCACTTTGTTACTATGTTGGTGATTTGCCTACGGCAATTGTCCACAACAAAAAAAAAACATTTGTGCAGAAAATGTAGCTTTCTGGCTCATGTTTTGAGATGTTTCAATATTTCCAGATTATATTCAGATTTTGTGCTATGAATCAGTCCCTCATGAACCAAAATACCCCAGAAGATGACCCTGCCACCCACATACTTCACAGTTTCATGCGTCTCGCATGAAAACTTCATGTTTTATTCCAGTTATTTTTTTTTTTAACCAAAAGTTGTACAGTTGATAAGCAAATGTGACTCTTGCCATTTGTTATTAGCAATCAGTACAGCAGAGCAGAAAAAGTTGTTTTGAGACGGTTTACAGTTCGTTACAGCCTCCCCATACGAGGGCAAAGGCAACATGTTGGAGGCGTGAGAATTGGAAACAGTCGGTTATTTCTGTTGTGAAACCCAGGGTGCCTGTTCAGACATGTCTGTTGTTTGATTATACAGAAAAGCCAAAGGCCTCCATTCATGCAGAAGAGCCTGTGGAGTGGGCTTGACTGTGGCGCTTTACACAAGCCAACAGCAGACGGGAAATCAGGAAATCAGCAGAGAAAAGGGACAATAGCGCGGAGATTAGAGATCTGTTAACCTCCTCCTCTTTGTAGTCAACCTGTTTGCTCACCAACTACAACTTCCTTTAATAAGCACACAATCAATGGCGGCTAAAACATTTTTTTTTTCTCACCCCTCTCTTTCAAGCATATTCTCTGGAACTAAACAATCCAGAAAAGTTTCAATCTTCACTAATAACATGGAACATGGAAAAAATGAGCAGCTCCAATTTACCACCTACTTCCCCCACAGGTGAGGGGTGCAGCCAATCAAACAGCAAAACTCAACTGTAACACCTATGCCTGCAGGGCAGACTTGCTCTGCAGTCACGATGGTGTGTTCTGATGACTTGCAGACTTTCTGAAATAGGCTGACTTCACAAAAGCTGAGATAAAAAAAAACAAAAAAAAAAAACAAGCAAAGCCTCCACCTGGATGCCCTTGTACTCTGCCCTCCTCTGGTTTATCATTTACTCAAGGAGGCCTTTCACAAGCAACACACCTGGAGGTGATTTTGCAGCACAATCCGGATTTTATGCTGACTGAAAAAAAGATTCATTGCCCAAGAACTAACAGCGCTCTCTCCAGCTGAAAACGGTAAGAACTGTTTCTTTGCAGTTAAAGTGATTAATCCTAAATAAAATCTTCTTTAACCTTCTTTGGGAATAGGCTACACCTTTGTGTCAGTGTTTCAAAGCTGGGAAATAAGCATTGCTCTCTGATGAATGACAAGTCTTATCTTGTCGATGAAGAGCTTGTCAGAGGTGCAGTTAGAAGCAGCATAGATTCCTGGCTGAGGCGGGTGTGCATGTGTGGGCTTATAATATTCCGGATTTCTTTGTTACAGTACAGAGACTGGTAAGTTTATATCGTCATTCGTTTTTATCTGTTTTATTGTTTTTAGTCATTCCAGACAAGCTGCTTGGAGAGAAAGCCCATTTACCGTAATTATTTATTATGAACCTGGAGCTGAGGAAAGCACTTAGAAAGAGAAGCAATAGTTAAAAGGTCTCTCTTGTAAAAGAGATCTTGGATCTCAATGAGGCAACCTGTATAAATAAAGGTCAAATAAATAAAACATCTGTGTTCTTTTGGTCAATCTGTTTTAATGAGCTGAACTTCTACTTAGCCATGAGGTGTTTCCTCACAGCTGAATCATAACACTCCTCTTTGGTTGACCTGACATGTTTGGAAAGGAATGCTGTTGTGTCCGCACTCTTCAACCTCCTGCTGCTGCTAAAGTGCCGATAAAACGTTTTACAGCCCGACGAAGCATGTTTGTTGAAGTGGCTTACAAATTTACAGAGTTAGTGTTTCAAGTCACGAATGTAGAGCTAATGTGGGCAAAGCTGTAAAAATCATTTACAGCGAGGAGATTATCTAATCGACATGCCAGAGTTGATGAACAGGGTTCTGGTTTTGGAAATAAAATGCTTACAAGTCACGAAATGCAAAGGCTCTTCCTCTGTCAGATGTTGTATAATTACAGTTTATACAAGATGTTGCCTAATACAAAGAATTTAAAACAGTCTTGGATTTGAAAGATATCACGGTTGCTATAGATTTTGTTTTACAAAATAATTATTTTCCAGACTCAGTATTTTAGATTTTTCCCAGAAAATTATGGACATGCGAGAAGAAGATATTAATTTAAAACTTGCTTAAATGGTCGAGTGGTACCATCTGCCCAAAATAGCATTCGGTTTTTGTATAACGTGCGCAATAGGTCCACAGTCTGGGATGCATCTGAACTTAAATCACATCCATTTTTAAAATCTATAATTAAAAAAGCCTCCTGGACTAAATGCAGACTCTTTAAAATCTGATTTATCACTTCCAGTAATTTTATCCTTTTATAAAAATGTCCAAAAATAGAGGTTGTGGTGCTGTGCTTGGCACTTTACAGTCAGTTTCGAATCAGAGTCCACTCGGTTCATGAGTGAAAAAGCAAAATGGTGATGGATAAAATGATTCAAATCAAGATAAAGCATGTGCATTTACATTTAATGTAAAAATCAATATATAATCAATCTACCAATTGAAAAAAATAGACTTTCATCATTTAGGATAATTAAAAAAAGAAAACATGGAAAAACCAAATGTCTTTTTCCACACTGAATTTAATTTTATTTTTACTATACTTAGTGGAATACATTATAAAGGCTAATTACTGACTTTTCCAGTCTGCATAGCAAAACTGAGATTTTGCCAAAATAGTGACATTGTTTAAGGAATAACTGCATGCAATTTAACTTTACTTCACCATCTCAGGTGATTACAAAAAGCGTCTTCATTCATTCCACCACTTTGTTTTCCACATCAAATTTATTTTGATTTCTGACAGTTAAAGAGAGAAAAATACATCCTTCTTTAAAAACTGTTTGAAGAGATCCAAAACACTAAGCAATTACTCTTCTGGTGTTTGCAGTCTTTTGCTTTTCTTACTGGAATTCTTAAGTAGATTAATAGACTTCCTCTGGAGGTTATGTAGAAGACCACACCTGCACTTATGGGAAGAACCTAGGATTTGGAAAATAAATATTTATAAACAAAGGCTTCAAAGCATTGCTGGGTCATCCTTCTGCTGCCAAATAATACTAAATTTCACTGCGCTACGATCGAGTCCAACAGGTGCAGTCTCTAAACAATGGCTGTCAATTTTCATTAAATCTGAGAACAGACCTCTGCACTTACATCTGGTGCTGAATACCAGAAAAAGCACAAGCTCAGACTTGCTTCAGACTATCATTTGCTAAATCCTAATAGTCTTTTTTGTTGTTGCAGAGGGCACTATGTATTTAGGCTGCATCATTTCCTGAGGATTCACAGAGATCAAAGTCTAACTCCAGTAAATCCATCAGGATGCCACTTAAAACGTCGCTGTACAGAAATCCATCCTCCAGTCGCTGGTCCAGCAGAAACTCAAAGAGGAGAGAAGTACTATCTGTCGAAATGATCAGTCTACCCCTTGGTGATTTCCGGCATGTCTCTCACATTGGGAGTGACGGCCAAGACGAAAGTTTTGGAGATTTATCCTTCCTCAAAATGGGTCACGGCCTGCTCCGACAAAGTTCCAAGAGCGAACAGAACCTCTTCTTGGGCTGCAAGCCACCACCAAAGCCCCCGCGTCTGAACCTGGATGGAACGGAGGGCATGCAGAGCCCCGAGTGGTCTGTGGACAAGAAGAGAAAGAAGTGCAACTCTTTGCCTCTTCTGGACAGTGAAGAAGATAAGTGCGAAAACGAGGAAGTGAATGAAACGAGGAATGACTTTGCTTCTAATCAGACTTGCCGGCACGGACATGGCAGCGTGGGTTCTGATAGAGATCGAGAGTTCACAGGGAGTTGTGAACACATTGATGAATTTAAGGATGAGGAGAGTGGCTTTTCATTCAGTCTGGATCTTGGCCCTTCAATCCTGGAGGATGTTCTCCGGGTGATGGACAAACTGCACAACTGAAGAACCTTGAACAACTTGGTAAGACACTGGCTGTTGGAGAAGAAATTTAACTTAATACTCTTCTTGGGACGCAACTTTGCATAACCATGAGGACATGATAAATTATCCAGTCTAGCAAAGACTGGACAATTTTGGTTATAATTCAATTTGCAGGCCTGCCGTTGTCCAGCTCTTTATTCAGCCTGGATCTGGACAAACTCATTTGTGAACAATGTTCTCCAGATCATCGGCAAACTGTGCAACTATGTGAAATACTGATGTCATCACTTCTTTGGAAGACCCAACACTGTTTTATTAACAAGCATACTTAATAAAGTAAAAACTTATATTTGCTGTTTCCTAAGATCTTTACATTCTCAAACAAACAAATGAACATCTTGTTACTCTAAGGAAGACATGATGTTCATAACCAGCATTTGCCAACAACAGAACGGTAAAGATAAAATATGAACTTTTTCTTTATGTCTGGGCATTTCTAACTTCATCTACATTTCCTCTTTACTATTATAACCTCCCAGCCCACACTCAAAGCAGCTGTTAGGATTTAAGGGTGTTGTGTTTAAGAAAAGAAAAGCTGAGGCTGAAATCCAAGGTCCTTGAGCTGTGATGTCTTGAGTCTTGGCGTGCTTGCCCGTCTACTGCGTGCATAGGGCAATTTTTCCTCCGCACGCATCCTGGCGGCCCCACTCGAAGGTAGAGCAAGGTACCCCCTATTTCTCATTCCCAGCAGTACAGTGAAAACAAACATTTCGCTCTGCTTCCAATAAAAGCCAGCCAGTTGTGGCAGGTTGGGCAGCACACCAAGCCGGGCCACAGGTCCAAGACCTTATAAGAAGAAAGAAATGGCAGAGCATGCTGTTTTGTTAGCTGCAAATCAGAGTGCGATGAGCTAGAGGATGGCACTCAAGAAAGAAAGTGGCGGTGAGTAACACTATACATCTACACATGCAGGGAGGTTGGAGAGGAAGGGGGAGACAGACTCTGCTTCAGCAGAGGTCCTGATGAGGACTTAAACACAACCTTCTGAGCAAATACATGCTGCGTCTCATGTATATGCATTGCATTTCTTCTCACGTCATCCAAGTGGGAATTTGTGCAGACAATTGAGGTCTACTAATGGGGGGTTGAGAGGATGATATGTGGGACAAGCCCGGAAAATGTTAAATTCCTTTGCACCCTAAAAGGTCTAAGTCAAGCTGGGAAATACAAAAACCACAAATGTCCTGCTTCAAGCAAAAGACTCAGTATCTTATGCATGTCCAAACAGAAACAGCGTTATTTCTGGATACATCTGCATTGAATGTCTGTTTTTGTGCCTGATGTTTTAAACTGGATACCTCTGTTTCTTGTATATGTTATGACAAAAGTTATTGTGAAAGCATTTTTTGCATTGTAAAATCTACCGGTTTGTACTTTGGTTTAGTAGGCAAAAAAATGTACACCATTCAAATCCCATCATTGGTGGTTTTGTGGATAAACTGAATGGGACTGTTTACACAACAATGGACCGACATGTACTTGGCTTCTCAGCAAAAGAAGCCAAAATGGATGGATTATGTTTTGCATCTCACTGATGTCCAACCTTTTCTTTTTTTCAGCAATCATTGTCTTGGGTACAAATAATTCAATGTGGAAATGGCCAGTAATATATATTAAAACATGTCTCTGGAATTGCATTACAATTAATTTAAGAAAACAACTGCCTTAGATGACTTCCATTGGTCTGAAGAATGCCTAAATCAACACAAAAAAGGTGGATATTGCCAGGTGTTGCACCACTCAGTTAAAGCTGGAGCCTTGTTCATGACAATGACTCATAATGATTAAAGATCCATTTCTTCACAAATGGGAGGAAAAAAGTGCAAAGTAGGCCAGCCGCAACGAGACGAAACTGTAGACCAAATAAGAGGAGTTAAATTTTCAAATGTACATTTGTTTTCTGTTTATATAAAACAGGTAAGCTCCATTTAATAACGATTAGTAGTCTGGGGGCAACTGGAGGAATTTTAGGGGCATCAGATTAAAATGAACAGATGCTACAAACAATTCCTGATTATGCTACATTTTGTGTCGGTCTATCATATAAAATCTAATTTAAATTAATTGAGGTTTGTGGTGTAAAGTAACAAAATGTGACTGAAGTTCAGAAACATTACTAAATCTATATATGTCAAAGTGAAACATATGAACTCATCTCACAGCTTTAATGTTATATGAATTTCATATAGTCTTGAAAAAATGAAGTCAAACGTTTAGACTTAATACAATTATTAAAATTTTTATAATTCAAAACACTTTTTTGTTAAACTTTTGTTCAGGGTAAGATATGAAGCGTACCGTTTTCTTACACAATCATGTCCGTACAGAAAAGGGTTCAAGCTAGATTTCAGCATACCAATGGCTCGGCCACACGCTACGCATCTATTCCAGGCAGAAGGGATATTTTCTCAGAATACACTTTTCAGGCACTAGGAAACCAGCACACTGGGGAAAAAGTCCAGGAATAGCTCATCTGATGCATCTGGTTCTGTCGTGACAACCCCGAGTTGACGCTGGGCCTAGATGGAAGAGGAATATAAAACCCTGATTTAAATGCTGTGCGATTTAAATCACACAGCATTATTAACCTTAAATAATATGATATTCTAAATTGAACCATGAAAACAGTGATTAATGATGAGATCATCTCCCAGGAGACCCAAGCATATGTCTTGGCAGACATCTGTGGAAGTACTGCAGTTACAGTCTATCAGTTATTAGACCGTAAGCTATACGGTTGGCCACATGTGTGAATCCTCTTTCTGAAGCTGCAAGCATGAGCCTGTCTTAGAAGAGATTTAATTTATAGGTACAGTGGTGTTTGGCTTGAATTTGTTTGATCTGATCACCAATATGTTGAAGGAGACAATTTTCTAAGACATATTTTGGGGATTCTTACAGGCAAGCAGAGCCACAAAACTCCTCAAATTACACATTTCCACCACTTGCTTGTTGACTCTGGCAGTTCATATGATATTTGACCCTTTTATTCAAACTTATAAGGCAGAAGATTGCAGAAAAAAAGTGAACCATAAACATGATTCCCTGACAGGAATTAATGAGATGAATCATGCCATGGCATCTCTTCTCTTTTGTGAATTTAAACAAGTTTTAACACTGTTATTAAAATAAAGGAAAGCGGTCTGGAGATTTACAAAATGTGTTGCCTGGCAGACTGAAAAAAATAAATTAATTAAAAAGCAGCTTTTTGGGGAGGAGTTTGACTTTTTTATGAGTTCAGGAAAAACAGAGCAAGTATTCGTGAGATTAATCCGTAAACCTCTTCTGTATCCAGGAGTTTATGGAAATCCATTGCAGAGTTATGACTTTTCCTTCTTCAGGCCACTGATTAATACGTCTACATTTATATCCTTGAATAAGCATGATATATTGAATGAATTTCACTTCTTTTGTGCTTCACTTAGAAATTTCAGCAGGTCTAGCATATTATTTAAATTGATGCTTTGCAAATTGTCTTATCCAAAGTGAAGTCAAAAAGATTGAACCTAAAATGCCTTCTTTATTCCAAGTAATGCAGTGGGAATGAGGTTTTTTGGATTGTTAGACAAATATTAAGATTTTATTTAGTTTGTACGTGTTAAACATTATTAGAAAGGGATCACGATGGAGAGTATGACACAGCTCCCTTTTTTTATTAGAAAAGCCCCATTGACTCCAGATGCATTTACTGAGCCAAGAAGCAAAGGGAAGAGAACTGGGATGAAGTCATCTGTGTCTTTAAGCTCTCTTTAGTCCCACCATGACCTGCCGAGCACTGTGTTTGGACTGATGAGGTTAAAGAAGCAAGATCTCATCCACTTTGACCCTATGTAGTTACAGATGGCCAAAGCTGGGGAACCAGGGAGAGATCAGATGTTCAGATCACAAATAGATTTTTTTTTTTCCCCAGAATCCACCCAATGTCCACTACCTCAAGACAACATCTACAATAGCTACAGTGTATGCTGTAACTGTCTGGCATCTCTTAACAGACAAGTATTGCATTGAGGGCCAAATGAAAAATTACCCAAACAAAATAACATTTTCATACTTAGTTGCAGAGAAAAAATTGATAAAAAAAAAATAAAAAAAAGAAGAAAAGAATCAGCTTTGGATGTCAGTAAAGCAAACTGAGTTAGTATAATAGCATTTAAAAGATTAGAATGACAAGTCCCAGTGAGCAGGCCGAGTCTCGGATTCTAACCCCATGTAGGAGGTCTGACGCCCCTCAATGGGCTGAGGGTTGAAATACAGTTCACCAGAAACACAGATAAGTACATAAGTGCAGAGAAAAAGTCCACTGATTGAAAACCATTTAGACATTTTTGACAGAGAAGCTAAAGAATTTAGGAAAGAAATTGTGCAGACTGAATCAATCTTAAAATGCTTAAAAAATCTCAGTTGAATTAGGAAATGTCATTTCTGGAAGCTGTAATGCAAACCCACACATGAGATGTGAACTCCTTTTCTTGAGGCTTTTTGAGACAACCTTGCCAGACCAAAGATGCGGTTAACGAAACCTATTTTATCTGCAAGTGGCATTCTGTGGTTTTTTGGTCTCAGTGGGTGATGTCTCCATCACTACCTCAAGCCCTCTTTTGATTGGTTTCTCATCTCACCCCCTGGGAGATTAGGTATATTTCATTGTACGCTTTGCTACATTTGGAAAAAAAAAGTTCCTTAAAAAGTAACTTACTTTAAGCTCTTATTGAAAAACTTTTGAGATATCCAAAAGCTTAGCAGCAGGAAACACCAGTACCATCTGCCCATTTTTATAGTAATGTGTGACAGACTGAACCAATCTTGGAGTTAAAGTCAATTGTCCCTCCAACTGAAACAGAGAGAGGCAGAGGTGGCAGAACCACTTGAGCAGAGAAGAGAGTTATCTTTGTTCCTTATATTTGAAATCATTATTATACTTTATCATATCCCTTTCATGCTACAACAAGAAATTATTTAATAGATATTTGCCTGACTATTTTACAGTGATTTGAAAAAAAATATTCCAAAATATTACAAAAGGTCAATATAAGAAGTTGCACATCTTTAAAGGACCCAAGTAAAAAGACAAAAAAATATATATATAAACTTGAGGATAAAAAGCTAAGGATTAAAGTTCACAAACGCCAGTATGAATACACAAAAGCTTTTCTTAAAATAATCCCGACAGTCAGGCTGACATGTTTGGCTGTCATTATTGCACAGTGCCTCCCCTTGGCTGCCGTGTGAAGTGAAGCATTCCTGGACTCTCCCAGGTCAGTTACATTAATGAGCACCCAACCAGTCTCTCTGAACTAGTGAGAGGCCACCGCCTCACCACTCCAAAACAAATAAACTGAGGTCCACTTACCCAACCACACTGATTGTGGCCAAAAAGAACAAAAGTGCAAACTCTGGGGCAACATTTGAACCATTGATATGGAAGGGAAAAAAATCTGAACATTTACATAACTCTTTCTGCAGAGAGGTTAATATTTTTGTTGGAGAACCAGCAACCGGCAATACTTTGTAACACGGGGGAGGCATGTCCTATGAGAGCAAAAGGAAATTTAAAAGAATACATTTCTGTGTTATAAGACTACCTGTGAAGACACGAAATGGCCAGTTTGAGATGCTGCAGCAACAACCTCAGGTTGTCCTTCTAGCCATGTAATCTTCATGGGGTTACAACTCAGCCCACTTTCATTTTTAACAGCCAGTTCCTAAAATGAGATATTTAAATATTATTAGCATTAATTAAACTACTTGAGCTCTATGTTTTACATGAAGTTGTAATAATCTTTGCTAAATGTTGGTTAGAACTAAAGTTCCTAAACAGAACAGATGCAGAAACAAAATATTCTGCTGCAGTTAAAATTTTCTTCCCAGCACAACAATCCTAAACATACAGCAAGAGCAAAAGTCATACAGTTTAAATAAAATTATTTTAATTTGCTAGAATTGCCCAGTTAAAGTAAAGACCTAAAACCAATTAAGAATCTGAGATATTAGAATGTATGTTCACACCTGCTCTCAACAAAGTCTCAGTGAATTTGAACAGTGTTGTTGATGCACAGGGGCTTAGTACAATTGAAGATTTTTATTTGCTAAACAAAATGTAGGAGCATGCAATTGTGCAGTTCTGTTTGCACAAAATCCCAATAAAAAACACATTGAAGTTTGTGGTTCAAGGGGCATAAATACTTTTGCAAGGTTCTGTAGCCACGGAAATACCACAATCACTGCCTAAATCCAGTAGACTGACAGAAATGTTGCGTTGAGAGGAAACGACAAACAAAGAAACACCAAAACTAAAAAGAGTCTGCAAAGCCAGACAATGGGGAACAATGACTCAAGTGCTTCATTTCGATGGTTCCAATCAGTGCAACAATTTCGAAAGCACGGGATCATTTTAGGTGAAAGACAACTTCTTGGGGTCCGGACGTCTGTCAGATGTGATTTCTAATAATAACCTAACTCAAAACTGATTCTAAGACTGTGTGGCAAGTGATGGACTAATGTGGTTTAATTCAAAAAGTCTCCTAAGGAGATCCTAACCAGAGAAAAAGTAAATGGGAAGGCCTCGGGTACTTACAGCTGCTCTCACAGATGCAAACTCCACAACAGCACTTCCTTTCTTCTTACTCGATACGATCACATTTAAAACATCTCCGTACTAGATGACACAGCAGGAGGATAAAAGCATGAGGTGGAAGGGAAAGAAAGATGCAGAACATTTGAATTAGTATTTCCTTTCACAGTATAATCCATAACCATGAAAACAAAAACATATGTAGAGTCAAGATTCAAAACAGTGCTGAATATCACACATTTGAGAAATACAAGTTAGAAATTTACTGAAGTCGAGAAAAGTTTTTTTTTGGGGGGGGTGAGGGGGGGGGGGTCACATGTACTCACAAGAAAAAAAAGTATAAAATACAAAGTTTACACACCTAAGACAACGGCAAGTTTAGGTGATGTAAAAAATAAATCCAACATACAGACTCCAGTACCACATGAAGAAAACTGTATCATTTGGAACAACAGCTGGGAAAACAGTTCACCTTTGTTTCATCACACCATTACATATTTAGTCACCATTTTTCTTGAAGACAAAAACATTAGTCAGGCTTGGATGTTTTTTTTTAAGAGAGAAAGATATCTGTCTTGCCATCCCAGATCTTAGATAGAAACTGTCTTGAAACTGTCAAAAGCAATAATAAAAATGTACTTAAAATTAAGCTTTGAAATTCAGACATTGCTTTCATTTTTGGTTCAAGCTAATAATTAAAAAATCACACTATTGGTTTTTAGTAGTCTGGCTGACAAAGAAACCCAGGCATACAAAAAATAGAGGTGATTATTGTTTCATGCTGACTCATGACAGCATCCTTGACTAGTTTTCTTATCTTTTCATCAATTTTGGGGGGAATTTTCAGTTCTTACTAATGTCACAGATGCACCATAGTTTCTCATCTTGATTATAAAAGTCTTCACTATGTTGAATGTTATGTCTAAAGCTTTGGAAATTGAACTACACTGAAATTAATGTGTAAGTAATACTGGAAAAATGTTGTTGCAATTAACGCCTAGCTACATATCTAAGAGAGTAAAAGAGGAATAGGTCAGAAATGGATATTTTCTCCCACAGTGGTGGCTAGATGATGGAAATAAAGACAAGTTATGATACAATTGCTTTTTAAGACAGTTTTAGAGAATAGAAAAGATTTCTTCTTGGTTAGTTTGGTTCTATCAACTTTACGGAAAGGCCATTTGGCATTAACCTGTTCCATGTTTAGCCTTTCATGGAAGCAAAGAGAAAGAGGGAAAATTCAGCTTTCTGGGAAATCGAAACTCTAGGAATGCAAATGCTCACTGAGGACACTCTAAATCCAGCCAACAGTGACAAAGGAGAGTCTCAAAAGGCTTCTATTTCACAAAATATAAATATCTTAACATAGTTTTTTGCCCCTTTAAACAAAGATTTATTATTGCAGGCAGCCAAAGTACACAAGTCCACTCACGTACGCATACATGCACACTCATAACCGTCTGCATTTTCCCACAGAGTGTTGGCTATTTCTGCTTATCCAAACCATTAACTGTCACTCACTCATGGTTGCCATTAAAAACATTACACATTTTCTTTGCCTAAAAATTCAAACAGGAACAACACTTTTTTAAGACCTTACTGGATACATTTGTGAACAGAGCAAATTCAGCTGTACTACTTTGGGCAACTTGACGTCACTGACACTAGCCCCATCCTAGTTGGAGGCAAACCTGCACACCACCAAAAACCCTCATGACAGATTGTGGCAGAAGGTGGTGGTGGGTTGCATGAGAACAGCACATTTCCCTAAAGCCTCCCTTAGTACTGTTTAATCACCTGGTAAGAGGGGCACAAACAATGCCGTGCGTGGCTTTTAAAGGGCACTACAACATTGCCCTCAGCACTTTCACCGCTACAAAACTTAATAGGCCTTTATTAAGGGGAAGTGTAAACAATCTAGAGCACTGATGTCATGCAAGTCTCAAATAAGGGTGGACTTTTGCGTGCAGGTTTGTTCAAAGTTAGCTCTTGAACCTAAAAGAGCATAAAAAAAAATATTTCAATAAATTATTACATTTATAGCAGATCAGCACAAGTTAAATTTTAGGACACCCACCTTATGAAGTAGCTTAAGCAGAACGTCTTGAGAATAACCTCCATTCAGCTCGTCATCTTTCTTGCATTTCCATTTTAACTGCAAAAAAAGAGGCCAATATTAGTCATAATCACTTTCAAGAAATAAAAAAGTGCATGATAATGGATAATCCTTAAAGCACAATTGATTAAACTCAGCTGCAGAGGAGGCAAACCGTGCCAGACAAGTTTGGCTCTGATGATAAACAGAGAGCTGAAAAACATCAGGACAGGCTGAAGCTACAGGAGAAAGGACTCATTATGCTCTTAGAACATCGGCACTGAATCACCTGCCTAATCTGCAGTCAATTTCCATTCATAACAGTTGGTGCTGCACAAATGAAGAGAAGCTTCCATCATGGGCATCAGAGACTCCATGGGGACTCGCCTTCAAAACTGTAACTTAACAATCCTCTGCAGGTTGATGCCTGAGCTTGTCGATCATTACTTTAATCTTTTGATACAGGTAGTCAAAGATAATCCACCAGCCCCCTTTGCTCTCATACCTCTAAATAAAATCCCAAACACTAAACTGCCTTCAGAAGTCAGGAAATCAAAAAAGAGAGTAAAATAGTATTTGTATAAAACTTGGAGTAATTTAGGTGGCACCAGAGATGCTCGTAGCAGCTCTGGAGGAGCCGCAGAGCTCTGGTGGAAGAATCTGTTGTCATGATAACTATTAGACGTCATGGATTGGGGGCAGAGAAAGAAGAAGAAGGCTATTGTTAAAAGACAGTCAAAAAAGTCAAATTTGCAGTGTGCCATAAGTACACATGTGGAAGAAGGTGCTCTAGACAGATTTTAACTTTTCTGGCCTTTGCAAACCTCTATATGGCAGAAAACTAACACATCATATCTCCTTGAATACATCATCTCCATGTTGAGAAATGGTGCCAAGACATTGTGTCAACCAGGCTATACTCAATAAAAAAATAACATCTAGAAAAGCATCAGCTACAGGAGGAAGAATCTTTTAAGCTCTGAAAAACCTGTAGCCAATTTCCATCCATACCTGTTGGTGCACGAATGAGGGATCTTCTAAGGATATGTGCATCAAAAACTGGTGAGTCACCTGCTAGACCAAGACTCACCAGAACACTGATTATTCACTCCTACACAGTCTGATCCCCATGAGTGTCTTTTCACATATGGGAAATTTCTACTGCTAAGGAATCTTCTTGAAAATTCAATTCGGCATAAAAGCGACCACAGAAGGCAACATAATCTATTAGGATACTTTTTCCCTTTTTTATTCTGCTCTCAGGTCCCGTCACTAAATGCTGAAATGAGTTCCCATACTCCTAAAAAAAAAAAAAAAAAAAAAAAAAGTGATTTTGTACAATGTCTCACATTCACAGACAAACCACAGCAGAAAACTGGCCAGTTTTATGGCAACTGCTGAGAGCAGCATAATGAATGGCAAGCACAGGGGGTTGATTCAGTTCCAGCAATCTGCTCACTGTCAAAGAAACACATTTTCTGGGAATTTTCAAATCCATGTAGCATTTTTACAATAATTATCGCTGAAAAATGTACATTCCCTCTTCCAGCAGAACTTTCTCCTTACTTAATAATAACTGTCCTAACCATTAATCTTTAAATTAGATGCTCAAATATTTGTGTGATGTGATGTTTCCAGCCCACAAACTGCTGTTTTTGATCATGACTTAAATAAACTTACAAACAGTAAAGAAATTCGTGGACAAGATCCACATATCAAGTTAATGGAAAGGCCTAGTAAATAGTAATGTTTTAAAGCCAATGATGAATTGTTCAAATTTGCTGAAAGATTAATTATATTTTTCAATAAAAATGAAAATAAACATTGGACACTAGTGGGTGGTTTCAACAGGATATTGAAATACGCAATCCTAGTTTTATACAAAATAGATCTAGATATTTGGTGCAGGTGCAAATTTAAATACAATTACATTAAAGACTGAAAAATACTTATGATCTCTACTCTTCTTCACAAAATAGTTCATGCTAAGATTGGATGGAGAACATTTATTAACATCAAGCTTCAAGTCTTGCCACAGATTCTACATCTACACTGGCATTAGGTCTGAACTTTGAGTCTTTCTACTAATTAATATGCTTTGAACTAAATCATTCCGTTGGAGCTTTGATTGTGTATTTTGTGCTAATGTCCTGGCCAAAGGTGAAGGTGAAAGTGAATCTCCTTCAAGGACAGCTGGATTCACACAAAGACTAAGTTCCACTCATTCTGACTGTATTTACTGATTGACATTTGAAGACACCAGATTTTTGGGGGATCAGAAGAAGAGAACTGGATATTAAGGCTGAACTACATAATAAATATTATAATATTGGTGACTGCCATGATCAAGAGTTGATTGGTATGAAATAAAACAATTATTTATGATGAATAACTTGCACACCTTACCTACACTTTAGTTTTTCTAAACTTTTTTATCCTGCATGAATAAAAATATTATGGACATATTTATTGCAGTCCATTAAGTTCATTACAAATATATCTTGATATATTTGCAATACATAAAAAATATATTGCACATATACCTTTACAATATATTAGCAATATATTCTGCACACTACAGTTTTTATTTGTAAAAGTAAAAAACGTTCCTTTCCTTCTACTTCTCGTTATACGCTGCTTCGTTTTAGTCCAAAGAAAATCCCCAAATCCATTGGAGTAAATGGGCAAAAGGTCACAAAATGTGTAAAAGCTCAAGAACACTTTTGCAAAGAGTTTAAACTGAGAAAAGAATGTTTAACATTTGCTGCGACTTTCTTATGTTTGTGACTGTGGTTTGGGATCCAGTCAATATAGCTTTTGTTTGTTTTTCAAGCTGAATATACAAACGTCTGGGGATATTGCCGCTGCTTTAGATGGCTTTCAATTACTAGAACCAGGTTTAGGGTGTAAACACATTAGCTAACGTTCCTTGCATCCGTTATTACACACAGAACCAGGCCACTTCCAGGAGGAAATATAATAAGCCTTCTTTTGGCATAAATATTGGTCCCCTGACAGAATCATGCCTAATCGGGAGGAAGTGGTGTGAGAGCAACATATGTGCTAAGTGATGAGACAGCATTTGTGGTGTCTGAATAATAAATTACAAACAGCTAAAGGTTGTATAAAATGTATACCAAGCCCCCCATTCTGATTTCCACGAACTGAGCTTAGATGTTGAGTCTTACCTTCAGTTTTGGGGTTACGTTGCTCTGGGAATATCTCTCCCCTCCTGAGTGTGAGAAAAAGCGTTAGTGATGGTTGAGACAGTGAGGTAAAAAGACAAGGGAGCAACTGTTTAATTGAAATATGGTACTCAAGAGAGTCGTCAAGGGGCTTGAGTCGAAAGACACAAGTTAGAAATGGCTCCCATGTGGTAAATTTTTTTGACTTTTGGAGACATGCCTCTGATCAGGGGAGGGCTGAGTGCGTGCAAACAGAGGGGACTCAAAATATGTACAGACGATGAACGAGTAATTGCACACCCACAAAAGAGGGTCAGGTTTACATCTCCAGAAGACTCCGCCGCTTTAAACAGCGAAGGAAAAGGAACGAGGTCTGACGGACAGTTTTGTGTGTGTGCATGTGTGTGTGTTTGGGACTTTGCATTCCTATGATACTTTGCCAAGACGTGTGACTGCCAAATGAACTAAAATAGACCTCTTTCTCATATAAGCTCAGCTATTGTTATTGTTCGTTTCTTGAATAATATTTGGTGAACCACAGGCAGAACGGTGGCTAGTGTGGTTAGACAGGGTAGATGATTGCTTGGAAACAAAAAACATCAACTAACTGATCAAACTCAATTTATAACATCAGAAGGTGAAAACACTGATACATTTATAATAACCTGGACAAGCACAGACAGCTGATGGTTAAATCCAAGAAGAAATCAAACCTCTCTGAGTGTAGTTTCCTGGTTGTTGCTGTGCTTCTCTTTCTCTCTGGATCTGCTCCCTGATGAGCCTCTGCTCTTCTTCAAGTTGTCTGGATCCCTCCTCCCTCAAGCGGGCGATCTTTTAGGTTCAGACACGCAAATACTACGGTTTTAATCACAAACCTGCATGAACATTTTATAGACAGTATTTCTTTAAATTATGATCTTTTGCTATTTTAATGCTGTGCTAGTTTTCTGTCCTGGTCTGTGTTTTTAGGGACTTAAAGAAAAATAGATTTTACACTTTAATGCCACTCCTCGTCATAAAAAAACACACCATTCTCATTTATATCTTCCAGTTAGAACAAAGTTATGCAAAATTTTCTAGTGGTCTTAGTGATAAATATAGCCAAAGATTATAAAAACTATTGTTTCAGATTGAACCTTTGATCTTTCCCCAAGTGGTTGGATGACTCAACTAGAAACTGAATCAGGAACACGTATTTGACAAAAACAGGATAAAGCACCTGCTTGTGTTTCAGACTTTCCTGGACATGTTAGAATAAGTCATTTCCAGTAAGGATCTGTGGTCAGTCCCATTTCTAAATTACAAAGTTTTCTTCTTCTGCAACCTCTCCTGAATGTCGAGCAGTTAACTCTCTCAAGGTTTCTGTACAAACTTATTCATAATTTGTGACAATCGAACCAGAGACTTCAGTGTACCTGGTTTGTAAATCCATACAAATCTAAATCCTGCTAGTGTATTTCGCATTAACATTCAGGCAAAATACGTTACAGAACCAAATTTCACCTCATTCACAGCTGAAAGCATTATGTGAAATGCCTAACAGATTTGCACAACTTAATAACTTGCCCAACACTACTCATTAACACAAAACATTAAGACACTGCTTACAGTTTTAACAACTTAAAATATATTATAAAAATTATTTATCATGTTGTGTGTGCTTGTATTAATGAATATAGATATTGTACTTTATGTGATTTACGAAGGAGTATCATAGTACACAAAACAAAGTAGATGGCATTTTAATTTAATGAATATGTTTTTGTATGCATGAGACATCAAATATTTCCCTATCTTAAACAAAAGACTGTGGGTCTTTAAAAGTAATGGAAAATGGAATGTTATTTAATACATCATGTACCTATATCTGCTTTAAACTTTCTCCCTGATCTGTCTGCTGTGTTTTTGCCTCCATCATGTCTTCACAGGACAGCAGGATTCATATTAACAATAACTTACACACAGATGTACTATACATACTAAATTAGGAGACTTCTGACTACAGCTACTCATGTTGGATGTTGTCAAAATAAAGGGGGCTAAATAAAAACGAATGCCACAATGTTTTGATTTATATGCGAGAAACAATTTGAACACCTTGTATAACTTTTCTCCCACTTTCCAATTATGAACTTGATTGAGTTGGTCTTGATTGTGTGGTTTTAATTTTACGAAATATTCTTACTGTTCAAAACACTTTAGATATTCTTACCTCTTCTTCAAGTGTTCTTGTGATTTGCACTTCCTCCTGGCTCTGAGCCTCTGCTCGTCGTTCTCTGGCCTCCAAGTCTGAAACAAATAGACTCCTGTTCAAAATGAAGTTTCTGCCAGTTGTTTTAAATATGTTTTACTTTATTTCATTAACCCTGCAGTACCTTTAATATAACCGGTAAACAGCAACTACTCACCAAGTTTAATTTTCTTCCTTTTATCATCTAATTTCTTGTTTCGCTCTTCAGCATGTTTCTTGGCAGCACGAATCTTGTCATAGGCAGCCTGGAAAGAGAATTAGTCACAGGTACGAACTGTCTGATGATGTGGGAGTGAAACAGTAGGATTTTTACAGGTTAAAAATACATTGTTGGTCTCACCTTGGCTGCAGCATCAGTGAGAACTTCAAGAGCCTGGGACAACTGATGGAAGAGCTCCGCTGTAAGAAAGGGACAATGGCAAATAAGTGAGCTTTACAGTAAAAATAAAAATAAAAAATTAGGCTAATAAGTGATAAAAATGTTGACATACAAGTCAATGTTTTACAACTAAGGAGAGAAAAGAAAACAGAATAAATCTACATACATTGCAAACTTCATTTGAAAACAGAATGAATCTACACACAATGCAAACTTAATTGATGGACAAAGCATTGAACATTTTACATAAAGAAAGTAGAGATTTCCTCTTATAAAACCTGCTTCCTCCAATGAGAAATGGCCAATTGTCTTCACCTCTCTCCATCCAGCCTCAGTTTCCTTCCACTCCAGCTGTCACTTAACACAAACCCACATTTATAAATATACATACTAGGAGACCATATTCCCCGGGCTCATCCTACACCACTGACCATCCTGGCCAACCTTAATGATTCACTTATGGAAGGCCTAACAGGCTGATATTGTTACTCAATGTGGGGACTTGCAATACACACAAACAGATGATAGTGCTAGCAAAGGCAGTCAGATTACCTCCATGGATATAACTGGCTCAAATGAAATCCAACTGGGGGTCGAGGGGTTAGGAGGAATCTGCCATGCCTAAAAGGCAACTCAAGTGTCACAACATGGTTGGTTGAGAAAAATGAGGGATTTCATGAGGGTTATCTTCAATCAGTGAAGAATAATACGCTTTAAGTCTCCTTTTCCATGCATACAGCTGCCCCCTTAGGGGGTGACAAGTTCCAAGTCAAGTTCTGCTTTCGTGCGTTAGAGGCCAAGTCTGTCTATGTGTGAGTTCAAATGTTGAGGCCCTCCAAACCACTTCTTTTCCATTTCTGGGAAACCGACCCCCTGCTTTTGTACTATTCCTCTCAACCTCCTAACCGTACCAATTTCCTTTTTTTCTTCCTGTCACGATCAGAAATCATCTAAACCATCCAGGAACCACAGTAACCTCCCTTGAAAACATACCTCATTACCAGCCTTTTGTGCAATTTGCTTCAACCCCCCCCCTACTGACAAAAAGCTACAGTGAAATTCTTTGCTTCTTGCTGCAGAGAGCAGACCGACTCATCAACTAGGAAGAGGATGGAAACAGAGGCAACTGTGGTGCTAATGAGGTTTTTCCAAGCTTGTCTGTCTGATAAGAAATACTCCAGCAGGAGGATCTGGTTATCTACAATTCCTGTCAGGAGTTTAAATACACACCTGATAAATCTTCTCCCTTTCTTTTTAACCATAAAATATCACCTTTTAATATTCTAATTTATTAGAACTGTTCCTTTTTTGAGGGTAGAAAAACCACAGAACATACATTTTTAATTGACTTTCAAATACAATTTAATTACAACATGTTGTTATTTTGTGTAGCCATTTACAGGGTCCTGGTATAATGCTGGCTTGATTTTTGACAGTCTTTTGTGACACCGTTCTTCTAGCATCTCTTCTAGAGTTTGGGATCATCACCCTGTTGAAAGCCCAAGTTGCATCTAATGCTGCATTCCAGTTGTACTTGAAACTGAAAGGAATCAACCGCAACACCCTCCAAAGTCAGATTTCCCACTGGGAAACAGGAAGAAACTACTACCCCCAGTTATAGGCTTGCATTTCAGAATGGTTGCTATTCACATCAACAGTAATAAGATGTGGAGGAAACATGTATTTTTCAAGACACAGGAGAGTACGTCTAAATCAATGTTACATTCATTAAAAGTTAGGTAATTCAGAATAATGATAGAAGTTTGAGCATGAAAATGCAGCAAAGGCAAAAACAGACTAAATGAAACAATAAAGTTTTCCTTCACCTGCTTTGGGGTTGTCTGGGTTCTTGTCTGGATGGCAGGTCAGTGCCTTCTGTCTGTAGGCTTTCTTGATCTGGTTAAAAGGATAATACATGAATTTCTTATTAATTTCTTCATCCTTGTTGCTTTCAAAAAATTATTGCCACATTAGAAAGTTAGCTGATCTTACATTTACCTGCAACATAGATATTTATAACATATTTGCTCCATTTGTTTTGGCTCATATAAATTTTAAAAAAATCAATCATTCATAATTTATTAAAATCTGTGAAGGACAATTGTTTCCTTTCCTGTGATTAAAATAAGCACAGTAAATTCCTCTGGATTTAGAAATTATTTAAAATGTATGCAAATATTAACATGTCAAACAAAACATTTCAACTTAATGAGAACTGATCACCAATACAACCAACAAAATGTTATCAATACAGATTAACTAGACAAACTAACCAAGTAAACAAGCAAAATAATATTACCAATAAACTAATACACATAGTAGACACAAAAGAAAAGAACTCAAAAATATAATTAAAACAGATTAAAAACATTAGAATTACCCGAAGTTTATTGAGTTCTCAGAAGAAGCAGCAAATGGGATTTTGTGGGCTAATTCTGAATAATAATGCTAAACTTAAGAGGGATTATGGGCGGGAAAGAGGAGAATTCAAGGTTCTCAGGACGAGCCAACTTCAAGCAAAAGTTGAAAGACAATGGAAAGTATTGTCTTAAAGCATTTGAATTTTACAGCTTTTCTTCTAAATGAGTCATGGCTCTTTTTAGATGATGATGATGGGTATACTGGGTGACTGCTTATAATGTTTTCCCTTCACTTGTCCTGTTAGGTGGGTTTTCCATTAGACATCTCCTCCATTGGTGAAATAAAAGAAAGCAGGAAAAGCTTCTGTGAAGACCATAGTGCTTTCTGCACGCAACTCCAAAAACACATGCTCAGATGTATACCGTGCATTGCATGCTAAAGATCTAATACATTCCTTCATACATGTGAGCGCAGCCTAAATACACAAATCCTAATCAGACGTTCCGATGTACCGCATGTTGTCACGTATTCCGACTCCCCGGCCCGCTCCGTCCCAACTTTCACATAAATCAATCTCCTGCCAGTATGCTACAGGCCATGAAAAAAGTGGAAGCACCTTTCTTCATGTCTGGGAAACATTTACATTTGTCTTCTTGCATATGCAGTGTTTGTGAAGGTTATTTAGCACAATTTGATCTTTACAGTGCAAACCAAGCTCCGATGTTGACCAAACAAAGCAGAATGTGGAAAGATGCGGCATTTTTAGCAACAATCTAAATGAGTCCCAGTGTTATACACATTAAGACAGATATGGACTGTACAAAGCACAGGACCTTAAGTTTCAATGAGTTTCAACTGGTCTCTCTTTTTTTTTTCTTTACTTCAAGGAGTAAGTGATTATTTGCGTCCAGGATGTTCAGGTACTAGGCATCATAAAAGAATACTAAGTATTTTCTGTTTGGTACAAATAATCATCCTAAAGCTAAAACTGGCAGACCAGTGCTTCAGTTCTGGCTCCGGTCTTTGGCTTCAGCCTCTCTCCATCTGTCTCTCCTTGCTCTTTACTTAATAATTCCAATTATAGCTCTTTCTAAAATTTTCCAAACACTTTTAGGAAGATATGAGCAAGTTAAACACTAAAGTCTGTGCACTGAATGCATTCGCCGCTCCCTACAAAAGAAAAAAAAGTTTTTTCCAGCAACAAAAGTAATGATTGAAGGTAATCTGTGGTCCTAAAATTTGTAAAGACTTTGACATAAATAATTTAAATTTATTCATAACTTGCTCCATTTTCCTTTAATCATTGTCAGAAGTCTGTTTTGCAAACACATTCATTGGCTTTTGAGGTTTTTAACATTTTGTGACGTGACAAAATCCAATCTACTTTGGAATTTTTTGTGACAGACCAACATAAAGTAGGGCAGAACTCTAAAATGGATGAAACACTACACAGTGCTATTTGTGGTTCAGTATTTGCAGATTAACCCAGTTGTGGATTTTTCTGCGTAACATAACTCTAAATTATTCATAGAAAACTTCCATAATTTACAGATTTTCCTGTAAATCGAACTAAATTATTCGAGGCAAAAAGCAGTTCGAGAAGCTGAAATATCTGCAGGCCTTTGGCGGGAATTTGCATTGCAGCCAATCAAGGGGTGCCATTAATTTTTCTTATTGCTTATTTGCTGTAACCCCAAGCGGGGAAATAACAAAGAACATGGATGTTAGTTTCTGTGGAATTGCTAAGATGGTTGCGTATTAATACATAGTAAGTTATGTTTGGTATTTGAAATATTAAAATAGGCAGTTATTGGAATATTTGGGGGCTTTATATTTATCAGCAGTGACAGATAAGCTGTTCAGAGTTGATTGTAAGATGTATGGAGATGAACATAGTGTAATCCTGGCTGCATGCACTCCAGAAACTGGTGTGCAGGTTCACCATCCAGCAGGGCTGTAACCCAAAAGATACAGCTGGAGATATGTTGGAATGGATAAATTGAAGCATATTCATTTGTTGGAAGTGTCCAGGCAAAGTGCACACCTAAATTCAACTGGGAAGCTTCTCACGACTTGAGATGCTCTCCATCCAGTCTGACTGATTTTGAGGAATTATGCAGAGAAATTGACAAAAATGCTCTAATTAGAATACCATGCATTATTTTCCTACCACTTTATATTTTTGCTGTACTTTGTGTTTGAATCTGCTTCACATTTTTCACACTGCAGTAACATTTAAGAAATATGTTCCTTGGTTTTGTTATCATGACACAATTGATGCTTAAATAAAAAAAACAACTTTTTAATCCTTAATTTTTCCTGAGCTTATTTTCCCTAGCTAACTTGCAACACAAAAAAACACAAAATATTATGTATGCATTAAAAAAAATATTTGCACATTTCTGAACGTAATGTTTAGCTCTAAATGTGGTAAAGAAAACCAGTGTTCATCTTTTCCTTTAAGCTGTTGTTTTATGAGCAAAGGAAAACTGCCCAGATGAACTTCTTGTGTTCAAACAATAAATGTCTTACTGAAAATTCTAGCTCATCATATTGGCAGTTGTACGAATTCAGCATGACAACAAAGATCAAAGTTAGTGGTAGGCACAATAATCAAATATGCCTTAATCAGGGTCGCTATTGTTTGCTACATTCAGGACTTAGAAATGCTAAGCTGTTCAATTATAGTTGTGATAATTTTACAATTTTAACATTTCCAAATCATTGTCTGATTTTATTCATTTGCATTCTAACTACTTATCATATTTCGCCATTTTCTCCCCCTCCTCCCATTTCTTTTTCTCTAAATTATAATTGTATATTTCATCAAGCTGTATCTCCCATTAGTGTCATAACCAGCAGAATTGAACTCAAGACTGAACCCCATTGGCTCAAAAACCTAGAAATCAATAATCAGCTCAGACAGGATTGCATTTTCATGGTCATCTTTTGGCAGATTTTGCTGATCGTTAAAGGACAAAAAAAATCCTGATCGCATGCAAAAACAAGAAAAATGATAGCAAGAAACTCCATATTGATCAAAATTTTACATTCTACTCCTACTACCGCTTGTTGTTCTAGGTTTCAAATGCGAGAAAACTAAATGAAGGAGATTGCTGAACTATTTCCCACGCTTGAGTTAGTGGAAGGACAAGTCACAAGATCAAGAGAAAACAACAATCCTGCAGCAGGAAGCCAACAGTAGCTAAATGGTTTGATTCTCCACCGCACTGATTCCTCCGTACATCTTGTTCTCATTACTCGTCTCCAGTGCCAAATGATTGCTGACAAACTGCTGCTGAGTGTCCTAGCCGCATCGCAGCCACAGCAGAACCTCTGAGGCTGATAAGCTGCCTCACTGCCATAGGACTCTCCCTCTTAATTGCTATACTCCACTATTTAGAGGTAATTATTTGCTGAAGGAAGATAGCAGCCAGAAGAAGATAGCAGAGAAGAAAGAGTAACTGTGAAAGGATATTGCTGAACAGAGAGAGGATGAATGCAAACAGGTTTCTTATATAAATGTTGATCATTTCACTTTTATGACATGAAGTAAATGTCCTAAACAGAACCAAAATTACCTTGTGTTAATAAAAGTAATTCTGCATCTTCATGTTAAACTTTTTAGAGAAAATTATGTGCTGTACATTCTTCAATATTGGTACTAGTTTTGAATCCAACGAAAATAAAAGTCTCAGGTTTATTTGCTTTATTAAACTCAGAAATGTGCATGAAAGTACATCTTTTTACTTTTACATTTCTGCAATACTTTTAGCTATGTAAAATCCTCAGTTAGGCAGGACAGGTTCAATAAACCATTTGGAGGAAGTATGTGGAAGGACAAATATGTTGGAGTTTCCAGAAGATAATTATGTGAAGTTCTGCAGCAGTCAAGAACCTCAATCTTCTTTTTTGAGCATGTGAAAATTGAAAACATTATCCTCAGTGTGTCATCTCTTGTTTTTCCACCTGCTTATTGAGCTAGATGCTCATTTGTGCACTGCTACAATCGGCACCACTGTCCATACTTGTTTCAGTATGTAATATTTAAGGTGTCAGGATAGTCGCAAAACAAAATTCTTGACAAGCTTTAGCCATCTTTTCAACACTGACATCCTTTTAAGTTTTAGAAACCCTGTAGAAGAGGAAAACTAAATATGTTGAGGACTATTGCAGCAAGATACTATGATGTGCAAGCAAAATAGTAAAACTTCCAAGTAAAACTCTGACACTATGAATCATTTCAGGCACAGAGAGTTTTTCTGAAATATGTCCAAAAAAATTGTGAAAGCATTTCATACTGTTCTGTTAAATCAAATTATGGTAGCGATACGGAGGATAACTCTTCTTTAGTTTCACTTGAGCATTTTAGGAGGATATGCACATTTAAAAGTGTCCTTTTGAAATTGAGAATTAGTCACAGATTATATTTCATAGCAATCCTTATCCATTTACAAAAAACAGACAATCTATAAAAGATCTACAGTCCATTCCACATATTCATAAGCCTTGAAGATTCAAATGTATTCTACTGGTATTTTATGTAGTAGAACACAAAAAATTGGATAATTGTGTAATAAAAGGAAAGAATACAAACAGACAGGCTGAAGGATTGGAAGCAGCTTTGGATTTCTGTTCACAATTCTGTTCTGCTTGGATATTTGATTCAATGCATAATCAGACTTTGCTTTCATTGATATGTACAGTTTTCCTTAATCACGCAGTAGATGTACACCCATGCTACCAGACCATAGCTGAATAAACATTTATAAAGAAAAAGAAAGCTTAATTCTTTTTGCAAGTGTCACAACTTCAGTGCAAAAGTACAAAAAAAGAACTAATCACAGTCTGCACAATTCAAGTAGAAATGTACTCTTCCAAATGTCTAAAACAGGTTTATTTTATTGCTAAGAACACAGACAAAGCTATAATTTTTTTTCAGATAAAGTCCTTCAAAACCTTCTAAAATATCTGAAAGTGTAGTGAGCATTAATATTCAGCCCCAGGAGTAAATACTTTGTGGAAGCACCTTTCTCTGCAAAGAAAGCTGCAAGTATTTGGAAGAACCATATGTCTTTACTAGCTTTATGCATTCCGCAACTATAAGTTGATGCTCATTTTTCAGATTGTTAGAGAACATCTGTGGACATAAATTTTCAAGTTTTACCACATATTCTCAATTGAATTTAGGTCTGGACTTTTACTGGGTCATTCTAAAATCAGTATGCTCTAATTGATCTGTTCCATTGTTTCAAATCTATTGCAGCCTCGAACCACTTTGACCAGCTTTCTTGTCTTTCCCCACAGCATGATGCCATCATCACCACGTTTAACTGTGGGGAGTGGGTGATACATAACATGCGTTTTCTACAACAGCACACTTTGCTGCCTTTTTTATATGCAAACACTAAAGGAAGATGTCCAATAATAAGCTTTATGGCACTCTGCGTTCCAATGATTTACTAAGATGCAAACTGTCAGAAAAACCTTGTACCTTTAACTTTCATTGTGTCTATCACCGTGAAAGTGTGGCAATGGAGGAAAGTTGGCAACATCCAACTTTCATGATCAGAATTTCCATTTTAGGTACGATTGTTGTTTTATTTTCTACAAGCTTCCAAGGAAAAAGAGAACCCAAAATAATGTTTTATATCCTGGCTAAAAAGGTTTTGGTCCAACATATAAAATCCTAATTAAATTCACTGACATTTACAGCTACATCTTGGCATTGTGGAAACGTTTTAGGGTGGGATTACTTTTGCAAGTCACTGTATCAGGAACAGCCTTGTACAGGAACAGCCTTGCTATAAGCTAGAATGGTGCACCTAAAAAGTCTGTCAAAGAGTAAGTTATATGAGCATGTTTTTGCTTCCTACTGCAATTCATTAGGTAAAAGGTTTATTAAAATTATAGAAGCGGAATAAACCACAAAAGCATCTGTGTGGTCCCACTTGTTGACATGTCTTTACCTTGCAATCTGCGGTAGGTACAACTTTGGTGGTTTTTCCTCACCACTACCCAAAACCGCAAGCCCAGTTATTTACAGCTGTTAAATCATAAGATTTTATAAGTTTCACTAGCTTTTTTAAATATCAAAGAACATCACAAATTCAGCTACAGTGATATAAGAAATGGATTTAAAAATTAGGTTTTGCAGACATACACTCAATGCAATACTCCTGCGTCAAAGCAATATTTTACAGTCTGTAAAACACGGCTTTTACGTAATGCCTGTTTATGTGACAACCCACACTGGGATGAGCTTCTTCCCTTTCTCCCTGATTAACAGCCTGCGTAGAGAGAGATGAGGCCGCAGGCCAAACAACTGGGATAAGTGTCTGATGACATCCGTCGTCACACATTTGATTGATTTTTGTACGAATCCTCTGATTTTATTCAGCGCACGTACTCACAATCCCACTATCTCTCTGAACCATCAACAGACCGCAGAGAGTCACCGCTCTCAATTTTGGAGCTCCAGCTCTGCCCAAGCCACAACCACTAACTTCCTCAAGGATAATCCTCTGGGAATGAGAACACTTTGAAATCCAATTAAGAAATTAACTACTTCCCTTCTTTTGGCAGTAATTTTAATTCCCCCTTGTTTAGGCCAGTGGACTTTGGAGAGATGTGGCGGTGGATGGAAAAAGCAGTATTAAGGGCATTGTGGTCAACGTCTCTGAGACCGTGATTAAAGTTTAAGCAAATCGTGGCAAAAGAGGGAAGCTTAATGACCTCAAATCCATTCTTGAACTAATAATTTGTATTATGAAGAAAAAAGCAAGCTTATTATATGCAAGAGTGAGAAGACTTTTAAAACTTTTTTATATTCTAATGAGCAAAACGATGTCTATCAAATATCTGAATCACCTTAATTGCATTAGATTATCTTACTATTTGTTTTGTTTTACTATTTTATTTTCTCATACCCTAAATTTGCCAACAATTTCAACCCGTTACACGCAGAAATTACCTGCCGCGACGTCTCCATCTAGTGGCCATTCTAGATTGGTACAGCTGCGAGGTTCGGCATTTAGCTGGTTTGTTTGTTTACTGGCTGTTTGTTTAATTTTTATTTTGTCGGGTCATTCTTGAGTTGATCCCCTCAAGTTGTCTGCATGACATTTATTTTAATTGGCCAGATGCACTGTAACTGTGCTATTTTTACAGCGATAAACCAAATTATACATTCAGTCAGGCACATAAACAGAGTCTTCCTACCTGCTTCATAGGAATACGCTTTTATAGTTTGCCCTTTACGTTAAAAACCTTTTACACATTTTTCATTATCTGCTAGTAGAATTGGTTTGTTTTTAAAGCTTCCTCCTTTACGTACCTCTTTCGTTGTAGCTGAGCTCTCAATGCCGAGTAACCCATACAGGTCCATTTGTAAGATTTCCTTCGCCTTTCCAGACATTTTTAATTTGAAACAAACTAGAGCAACTATACAGAGCAAACAAAACGTTTTTAATATCGTTTGCGCTGGTTCCGAAGTGGTAACGTTTGACTAATTTAGCAGTTGTTTTAGTTTTTCAGGCAGCATGAGTTTGACGTCGACGACCTTTTGACCTGGATGCACTTTGCATGCTGGGAAATGTAGTTTGTTGCTAAGCAAATTCGAACATGCTGGATTTATTTATTTTTTTTCTTTTTAGTTTTTAAGAGTTTTACTCTTGACAGAAATTTTCGGGCTTTACTTTATCTTGTTTTATATTACATTTCACTAAAATAAGCACAACAAATTAAATTTTCCAAGCTGCTTTGTATAAAACGGTGTAAAAGGAGAAATTTACTTGGTTACCACTGCACATAACTTTTACTTTTCCTCATATTAACATTTTTTATTCATCTTTTTAACTTCCTTGAAATTATTAATTCTGCATTAAATAAGCTAATGGTATAATGTAAAAACAACTTATTCTAAATTTCTCTGGATATGAGGATGTACTTGCATGAATGACGTCTCTGTGAGTCCTTCTTTCTGTGTCTTGTAACTTTTTTGTAACTTCAGTTATTTTCCTCTTCATGATAGATGACCTTACATAGAAATACCGAAACTATTTTGCAGCTAAGACACTGACATGTTTCGCACTAATTACCTACTTAAATCTTTTATGAATGCACATAAATCATTCAATCTTATTTGACTCATCATTTATCAGACTCACTTTGAGGGATGGATTTTAGACTTCATACTGAACAAATTCTAAAACAAATTTAAAAAAGCAAAAGGAGACCTGAGAATCTCAGGTTTAAAATTAATTTTAAACCTGAGAATCTCAGGTTTAAAATTAATTTTACTGCAGTTAAGACATTTATTACTATTTAATTGAAATTCAGAAGAATATGAGAAAAAAACACTAATAATTTTTAAAGGATCAAGAATTTTGTTGTTAATCACCCCAAGGTTGATTTACTGATAATTTAATTGAGTAAAACGAATGCACAAACGAACAGAGATAACCCAAAGTTGCCAATACAAATTTTATTCTACAAACTATTATTAAAAGGATTATATCAAAACTTTTCTGCATAAGGAATTAAACTTCAACATATTGTCTAAAAGAAAGTAAAACCAAACCTTTATCTAAAGCTTGGTAGTCTTTCAGGGATTTATAGAAAAGGTGGTTTAACTGCCTATTTTTCTCCTACGATAGCTACTCTGAGCGGTGGAGAAGCATGATGGCAGAGCTCCAGTGAAGTGCCTTGTTTTGGGTCAGGCGTTTCCCCTCTTAGAACTAATTTCTCTCTTTGATCCATCTTTATGAAATATTCTACAGCTTCTCAGCACCAACAGCAGTTCTGTCTGTCTGGAGGCAACGCAGAGAAAAGGTAGACTGCCGGTTCTGACTCAGGTCTTCTTGAGTATTAGAACCCCAGTACCTCACTGAAAGTCAAAGCTTCCAGGGAAGGAGTCATCAAAAGGTCTGACCAACCAATCTAAGTAGACAGAAATTAGATGTTTTATTTTTCATCAACTAATATTTAAAGTTATCACCAAAACTTGTTCAGACTTGTTAATTATCAAGCGTTTATTGTTAAAGGACTTTGATATGCATCGGTAAGTTTTCAGAAAAAGCTCTTTTTAAGCATAACATTTGTCATTGTCTAATAACATTGATATCTTGAAGACTCAAGGATTCCGCTTGTCATATAAGAGGTTGCTCCAATTACATCTAAAAATCCAGCAAGGCCATTGTGAAGACACTTGGAGGAACATATTTATTGTTAGTAACAGAACAAAGGCAAACTTCCCAATTTGACTGGCAAGAGCTCAGATTCTGATAAGCAAGCCTGCCTGCATCTCTGTGATCATTACACAGCAAACATGAATGAGAATCAATGGTCCAATTATGCCTTACACACTTGACAGGCTGTTGGATGGTGCCAAAATAAGGCTAAAATTCTCTGAAATCCGAAAACGATGGGAGGGAGGCACCTACACCACATTGATTGGTTATGCATTATATATCTTTTAAAGTTAGCTGAAAGATTTATTTTTTTCCCAAGTCCCTCGGTGGAAAGTCAAGGACTTTAAATCTTACAAAATTACTGCTTAAGACCAAACTCTTGTGTATATCAAAGTGAAATAATCAGTTCGGGCTTTTTTTTTTCAAAGTGGCAAAATTACTGCCAATTTGGACATTTATAACAACAAAAAGAAACACAACAAAGATATTGACTTTGAAGATTACATATTGGATCACAGCGTGTCTCACAATCCAGTTCCACAAGCTGAATTAGCGGTCTATTCACGATGACTTCATAATATTTACTTTCTAGTCTTTGGTTAAACATGGGAATGTGCAGCAACTACTTTGCTGAGGCTGGAAACACAGCTATACACCAATAATCTTGTTAGAAGTTCAGAACTTATTCTTCTTTTTAGTCCCCAGGATAGAAGCTTTATTCTTCAATGGAACAATGCGGCTTATTGTGATGGTGCCTTTGTTTTGGATCTGTAAAGCAGGACAACAGCTCAGATCATTTCTGTCTTTTGTCTGGCGAAGTGAAATTCTTTCAAGTCACAAACACAAGCATAATCTGATCTGCTAAACATTTCTTAACACTTTCGATTCCTATGGAATCGAAAGTGCAGGCATTGTTGACTTTTTGAATTGCAGGAAGAACTTCCCCTCCTCTTGAGTTTTATAAAATCTGCATAATCATCAATTTAATGAATCTGGGAACTCCTTTATTTCTGTTTCTCTCTTCCTGCTTTCTTCCCTAGGTCAGGTCCAGCTCATGGGATGGTGTGTTTGTGTGGAGGAGAGGGGGGGCTCCAACAACTGACTCTATTCAGCATCACATGGACAGCTTAAAGTTACACAACTATGCACACACACGGAGAGGAAACTCTGCAATTCTGCTTTCAAAATAAAAGCACAAAGATCAGAGCTTCTGTAAAAGTCAAAACTTTCATCCATCCATCCATCCATTTTCTTACACCCTTGTCCCTACAGGGGTCGGGAGGTGCTGGTGCCTATCTCCAGCTAACGTTCCAGGCAAGAGGCGGGGTACACCCAGGACAGGTCGCCAGTCTGTCGCAAGTAAAAACTTTCACCCTGTGAAACCGAAACCCAGATTATGTAAAAATCTGATGATTTCAAAAGGATTGCAGCTATTGCACAAAACACTATATTAAGGGGAAAACCCTGTACTAGATAAGTAAACATCTTAATTACAGTCAGTTTTTTACTGACTGACCCTTGCTACTATTCATTGCCATACTTTTTACATTTGTGATTTTTTTCTAAATTACACTGTACACACAAGGTAAAAATCTGTTTTATATATTTAAATCATTATTCCATTATATGTGCTGCACTTTGGCACAGATACCTTTGTTAAGATAGCTTTACACCAAGGATAGGACTCAATGGGAAGTAATGATTCTTTTTTTTCCCTCTCTTGAAGGAGTGTCCTATTTCTCCATGAGATATTTTATCACTAACTGAATAGAGTGATGGCAGACTGTCAACCTTAGGACATTTTTTTTTAAAAAGTATCTGTTAGTGGAATTTTAGAAAGTAGCATTTCTCAAACATTTCGGCTATGAAGATTTTCATTCCGCCTGCTCAAGCTACTCTTGTGTATTTACAAAGTTCCAGCGATGTCAGGATAAGAATGGAGTACTCTCCTTTAGGTTCAAGGCATTCTAATTCAAGAGTCACAATGTAGTTAGAACAGACTGAATAGACTCTGAGTACATGTGACACGAATTAATAAAGAGATAAAATTCCTTAGTAGATGGCTGAGCTGACTATGACCTTGTGAAAGCAGAATGAATACAGCAGATGACATGCCTCTACAAATCATCAAGGTCTGAGAACCTGGACTCTATGTAATTTGTATTCTTCATCTCTCCCCTCTTGTTTCAGACTCTAGAACCTTTATTTCCAAACTAAACGCTAAATTTACTTTATCTAGAAAGTGGAGTTTGTAACTCTGACCTAAAGCGCAGTCCTTTTTTTGCTTTGTCCAGACGAAATGCTTCTGACACTATCTCTGGTTCATGAGTGTTTTAATACAAGGAGTGTGAAAGTTCTAGTCAAATTCCATTTTCTACCACACCTTTTCCTTTTACTTAGCTTTCCATTGTTATGCTTGAATTGTATGGTGGCATATCCTCCTTTTGGAGAGTGTTAACTGGACAACTGGATGTAACATTTATTTATTTATTTATTTATTTATTGAGTAGCTTCTTTGTAATATCCTAATTTTAAATATGTTCTGATTCATTGAGATAATCCCGGAAATGCCTACTTTTGTACTAGCTTGATCCAAATTATTCTGAAAAGTCTAACCGGATGTTGTAGATGGGTATCGCTGGTACTTTGACTCCTTAACAAGTGAGTCCGTGGTGACTGGAGAGCGGCAGGCTGCGGTCCGCATTCCATGGAAAGGGGTCTGTCCTGCCAAGCAGAGCCCAGACCATCAGGGGTCATCATCTCGTCTATTGTTTGGAAGAGGAAGAAAAACGCCTGCAACGCGCGCCGCTATGTAAAAGTCTAAGGAAGAAGCGATTTTTCCAAACTGAGAGAGTATTTATGGAATAAAACCAGGTATGGCATTGCATTCAATCTGTGATCGGTAATTTGATAACATTTAATTTTTCTTATCTTTCTCGTTTACGGACTGCCATGTTATGTCTCGTGTTATGTGTAAATGTCGCAAACTGAAAACAAAGATGTGCTAATTCTAACAATGTGCCAGCGCTGAATGCAGACTGAGTCTGTGTGACAGGATGCAACAGTCCTGTCGATCCATCTTGGAGGTAATAAGCGACCAAACTGTAGCGAGCTATATTTACCTATAGGCAGGAGGAAGGGAGGAAGGACGTGCTGATCAAATAAACAAGAATCCACGCAGAGGAATGTTGTTTTGAGGGTATTTCTAAATCAAATGTGTAGTAACACATGGTTTTGGATGTCCCATCAGTTGCTAAAATATGCAGTCTGAAATGGGAAAATTTGTAAAAAATAAATAAATAAATAAAAGAAAAAGAAACTAAAACACTACATGATGTTTTATCTTAACACTGAATATGTGCCTGCAGACTAAAACTGGTCACTCCCTTTAAAAACACAGAGGGGAGGAGATGACTTAGAGAAGCCCCAGATGTTTTCTCTGGCATTTTTGAGCTCCACTTATTGTTTATATTCACTCCAAGGACTCCACAGAAGTTTAAAGGACAGTTTTGATGTCAAATCTTCCTTCCTTAGTGTTGCAATTCCATGTAGATAGAACAAAATGGCTTGGTGAAAATAGTGCAAACACCCCCTCTTATTTAGTTCAATCTAAATCTTTGACTTTCTTGAATTAGTTTAGCAGACAAACGAGGAAGAAATAACATGCAAGTGTAAAAACAATTCCCTCAGCATATGCTTTAGAGGAAATAAAGCCGTGGAGATGTTTCTACACATTCACAAGTGTTGATGCCGCCACAGTGGCAGTGGGCTGCTGTGTGGGCGCTGGAAGCAGAGGATCTGTGAGGAGGCATGTCTTGTGTGCAATGAATCAGCCTGCTATTAGCAGTACACGTGGGAGCTCTGGCAGACAAGGTCGACGAATTAAAGGTGCCAATATCTACCTGAAGAGAAAATGCAAATGCAGGGTTTAATTGCTGACAGTTTGGTGCATTATAGGTTCAGTTCAGTAAATTAGAATGTCATCAAAATGGACGTTTGTTTCAGTAGTTCAGTTCAAACAGATTCATTATATACAGAGTAATATATTTCAAGTGTCTATTTGGGTTCATTTAGATGTTTAAAATCCACAATTTAGCTTCTCAGAAAATGTAAATATTGCATAAACCAGTTTAACATCTTATTTTATGACTTAGACATGTTGTAGAGGATTACCTGGCATCAACACTCTTCATAGGGAGGCTAAGCCACAAAAGATAATTGCTAATGAGATATCCAAGTATAGTAAGTGAAAGTTGAGAGGAAGGATAACGCATGATAAAAAAAAAGTGCGCAAGTGAAAGGGTCATTGCCACCTTACACAAGGTTAAGCAATAAAAGTTTATTGCTAAAGAAGCTGGGTTTTGATAGAATTTGGAGTCCATTTATATTAATGGAAAGTTAAGTGGAAGGAAAACGTTGCACAGGCAACTACCTTGATTTCCTTGTGAAGCAAAGTTAATTTAACCTTTCGGTGTGACTCACAAGGGATGGATTTTGGCTGCAATCAGTGCGTTAAGAGCAAGCACTCACAGATGTATGCCGAACATGTGCTAAAACTGTCACATTTCTTGTTTTAAGCCACTTCTGAGTAAGGGACACCAGAAATCTTTTACCTCAACTATATCCCCTCCTAAAAAGAGGTATAAGGGGATAAAAGAGCAGACAAAATTTAAAAAGCAACCACCATACTATAAGGGTAACCAAAGACTTTACTTTACTGAATACAGTCAACCGAAGTGACCAAAATGCCAGCAGCCAAGAAAGACAACATCTGACCTAAACCCCCCAGAGAAAATATGTAGCATTGCCAAGAAGAAGATTAGAGATTAGAAACACCAGACTCAATAATGCAGACAAGCTGAAGGTCGCCATCTCTGCCTCCTTAACACACCGGCGTTTAATATATTGACCTACATTGGTCCATATTTCTGCTTTTAAAAATCCTTTTATTTCTCTTTTTTTTGTCTTTTCTTAGAAACAGAATTTTGAGGTTTTACAAGCTATGAGCTGTAAGTATGTAAATTAACTGATGTTGACTTGTGTAAACAATATAACACAAAGGGTTTTTTTTTCTTTTTGAATTAAATTACTGAAATAAATGAAGTCTTAAGTCAAATTCATTGACCTTCTCTTACAAATCTGAGTCCTTGTGAAGAAAAGGCATGTCATACAAAAAGGGAACTTCTACTGTTAGGCTAATATGTTTCTCAAGTGCCAGGTTTCCTGTCCTGGGAAAGTCCTTTCCTTCCCTTTGAAAAGTGTTGTGGAAAAAATTACTTTAACAAGAGTGGATGAGAAGAAAATAAGAAATTTATTAAAGCCTTGCAAGGTAAGAACAAAAGTACAGAGTCAAAAGAGTCTGTCAAGTCTGCTCTGACTAACAGTGAATTCTGGCTTCCTTTAAGAAGTTGATCATATAGCAGCAGGTTGTCACCTTCTCTGGGTATTTCCCAACAAAGAGAAGAGAGGCTTGATTGGATTATAGGGGTGAATCCTTGATTGTTATATGCACCAAGGATTCCGTGGAGCCCAACAGAGATGGTCTTGCCATTTGTCTATTGTTAATGAAAGGGAGTTATTTGTTTCATAAAAGGCAGTCTCAGTTCTGGTTTGGGGAAGTAAAACTTAGATGGTCTCCAGGATCAAAGACATCCCTTTATCCAAACATATTAACAGTAAGTTAAGTGAAAGGAATGTGGTAATAAAGATGAGGATGTGATACTACAGATCCATGAAACTGTAGAAGTCTATAGGAGAGCAGCTTGACCAATCTCATAATTACATCATGCAGACACAATCTAAAGCACAAGAGGGGTGAGGAGCACATTATAAAATTTACAAAATTACAAAACCTTGGAAGTTCTGCTCAAAGTTCACACTCCAGCCTGCCTGACGTGTCTTAGTCATAACAGAACCAGAATCCATTTAGCACAACTCTCCAAACTGTTAAAATTCTCCTAAATTTCTGGCGTCAACTTGGGACTTTTGCTCCTCAGCTCCTACTCATTAGGAAAGCTTGATGAACTGAAAGTGAAAGAAGAAACAAGAACACAGAGCATAACTGCTTTTAGCCTGAACAGTGCAGGGAGCATTCCATCCTTTTTTGTGTGTCAGAGATGAACACAGCTCTTTGAAGGGTATTCAGGAGGCCTTTTGTGAACAGCCATTGTCTGCCTGCTTGCTGCCACGGTAACACTCTTCACAGTGGCAGCAGGACTAAAATGCTGCAGTCAGAATTGACAAATGTCTCACCAGAAAATGTGAGAAAATAATTCCAATTTTTACCTTAACACCACGCAGCGATTTAAAATCTGATGTCGCTTTTTTTTTTTTTTTTTCACAATTCCTCGCTTTTTTTCTTTCTGCCAAACACTTTCAGAAAAGCGACTCATCCAAGCAATTTGCAAGCTGCTTGTTTCTGTAGTTAAATAGCAGTAACAGCTCTCAGGATAGGCATTATTACTGCAGGGTAAAACAGCACTTCAGGATTGTTTTTGCATGACCTTTCATAGAGCCCTGTGTTTTGTTGTTTTTTCTGATGTTTATAACTTAGTGCCACATCTGTATATGTGACGCATGCCAAGTGTGAAATCACCATTAGAGCACATTCAACAACCCAATATTAAAACTGACTCTACTCCAAAGTCTATGGTTTAAACATTTATATTTATGTTTTTAGGGAAAGAGATTCCCTTTTTTAGCTTGAATTTGACTGTGGGAATGTGCTTTTTCAGGAGGTCAGGCCGGAGTTTATGGCAGTTATTAAGAAGAAGGGGATTTTGCTCTGTGGTTTTTGCCAGAAAAGGCCAGTTGTGCAGTACATGTGTCCATTTGTGCCTGCACTAGATATGTTTGGCTTTTTTTGTTGTTTTTTTTCCTGTTTCTGCACAGTTTTGTCAATGCATTAATTTTCAACGGGTGTGCCATATTCACATAAATGTTTAGCCTTGTTTGAGCTGAATACCTTTGCAGAGAGTTTATTACTTTTTCATCTTGTGAATCTCTATGCCACTGAATTTCCAGCAGCCAATGCTAAAGATGAAGCACAAATCCCAGTAAATAAAAGTGTAATTCAAAGTTAATTTTTTTTAGTTGTTTGATTTAAAATGTGAAGCATTATAAAGATTTATTTTACTTTATAATCACGCAGAAGATTTTTGGTTTGACAGTTGTCCAACAGACATTGCGTCACAAGGAGGGTAAACCACAAAAGACCATTGCTAAAGAAGCCGGCAGTTTAAATCATACCGTATACGAGCATACTAATGGAAAGTTCAGTGGAAGAAAAAGGTGTGGTAAAAAATGAGACAAGTGACGCCACATCTAACGATGTCAAAATTTACGAATGTTATGTCCATGTACTCTACAATATGTGGGATCAATGCTTGGCATAATGGTATATAAGTAATCAGCACATGGCACTGATGAGTGGCAAAGGAAGCCCACTTTGTTTTAATGGTAGGCCTCAACTTCTCTGAATTCATGGATCTGTAGTATCACATCCTCATCTTTATTACCACATTCCTTTCACTTAACTTACTGTTAATATGTTTGGATAAAGCACTCTGAACATCCACCTTTTTTAGCAGAAACCGTTTGTAGCTAACCCTCCCGCAGAGAGGGATCTCAGTGAAGCCAGCAGCAAAGTTAGCCAAGTTGTTCATGCTTTTCTGCCACATGTTTTCTTTCTGCTCAACTTTTCATATATCATATGACCTTTCGTGGACTTTTATGTCTCTGGAAGGGCAATGACTCTCTGCAGGCCAACTGTCAAGTCTTTTGTTCTGCATTATTTTTGGCAAAATATAACATAAGAGGAATGTATTTTTTTTTTAAAAAGCAAAAATGAAATGTAGACACTTAAAATATAACACTGTGTGAATAAATCTAGATATTCTATGAGTTTTGAATTGCATAATAAAACAAAGCATTTTCATAATATCAAAAATCTTTGTGGACCAATTGTAAATTTACATTTTTAGAAATCATCCTCATGCCCTCTTTGCATGGTCGGCAGTAACATCTTTAAAAAGAACAGTATAAGCACTTCATTTCAGGCTGGCTTCTTTGTGGGGATTTCCAGCCTTTTCATATAGCAGAAGTTGTTTAGTTTACAGCAAAGTTTTTCCTTCAGATGACTCATCCTTGAAGATGATATTTGTGCTGTTGGGAATAACAGAGCAACCTCAGTTCACAGCTCTTCTCAACAATCCTGAAGGTGTTCTATAGGCAGTCATGGGTTTCAGGATGCTTTGGGTCTCCATTCATCATGACCTTCCTGTTCCTGTTCACTGCCATTTCCTTCTTACATAACAGATAGTTAAACTTTAGGAAAAACTTTAGTTTAATTTCACCCTTTGTTTGCTTTGCCTGATGTTCCGTTGAGTTGTTTTTTTTTAATCATACATAAGAAGAATAACATGTACTTATCTTTGTTAAAATGTTGAAAGGTTTGATTTCTCTCTTTCTTTCTCCTTTAGTTTATAAACTATCCCTGTTTTCTCATAGATTATTTAAAGTGACAGAAGTCTTGTTCCAAAGGGACCAAATTGCTGCTTGCCGCTGTCTTTTATGGATTAAAACACAAACTGTCTGAGTTGAGCTTACTGTGAGATTAAGCTGGAATGTTTGGCAGAGCTTCTGATTACTGCTGACATATCTTTTGCTCATCCACAAAGTGCAGACTTGCCGTTTCCCATTCTCTATTCCCTCCGATCAGGCTGTCTGTCAGTCTGCTTCCTCTAGTTTAAATAGATGTGACGGCACTGTATATATAGCAGCCATAGTTCTTGGATATCAGTCACTGGCAGGCCCTTTTAGCCGTCTAAAATAATCTGTTATCACTTCTAAAGAATAGTTGAAAGGAAATGTGGATTTTCATCCTTTTTTACTGACAAAACCTTTAATGCTTTTCATCGCTCTGCCCTGCAGGTCTGCCAAGCACCATGTCAGGGATATCCGATGGAAAAAAGAAGTGGGCAGCGGTCAGGGATCGCCTGGGCTCCTCTCAGGACTCCGACACGCAGCAGGAGGCCAACTTGGAGAGCGCCGACCCCGAGCTGTGCATCAGACTGCTGCAGGTTCCCACCGTGGTAAACTACTCGGGCCTGAAGCGTCGCCTGGAAGGCAGCGACCAGACATGGATGGTGCAGTTTCTGGAGCTGAGCGGGCTGGATCTGCTCCTGGAGGCCCTGGACCGGCTCTCGGGTCGCGGGTGCTCCCGCATCGCCGACGCCTTGCTGCAGCTCACGTGCGTCAGCTGCGTCCGAGCCGTAATGAACTCATCAGCAGGGATCCACTTCATCATAGATAATGAGGGCTACATTAGGAAGCTCTCGCAAGGTGGGTTCAACAAGCTTTCTCTGTAACATGTTTTCCTATTTCAGACACCTCTTTCAGCACATGCTCCACTTCATAGTTTTGTGTTAATTTAAAAAAAGAAAGCGAGGCACAGTTAAACACCCTTTTCCGATACTATGTAATATTTGTTGTGTTGGTCATAACCCACAAGATGAAGGGATTTTCTGTGACTCATCATGCTGAGCTGAAGTTTCCTGTCATGCACTCACTGCCTTGCAAAAATGTTCAGACCCCTTGAACTCTTCCTCTTTTTGTCATGCTAAAACCATAAACTTCAATGTGTTTTACTGAGATTTCACATGGTGCACAGAAATATTTATTTAGGATTTCTGAGTCTTTATTGACAAAATAGCTGAAACGATTTGTGTGCATTTTTACTGAGAAACTTTAGACATCCTACTCTGGATTTTTCACGAAATAGCTAAAGGTAAAAGAATGTCCTGTTTATCTCCATCCATCTTCCCTTCGACTTTAACTTCACTATCCTGGCTGATGAAAAGCATCTGCACAGATGCTGCCATCACCATGTTTCACCATGGTAACCGTCTGTTCAGAGTTCATATTATTTTGCATTTATTCTACAAAATTTTGTTTTGTTATGTGACAGAGAAGATTCTTTCACACATCTGCCTCAGCCAGCCACCTACACATGGCTTGAGCCAAACTGCACAAAGTACTTCTTCTGATTTTCTGTCAAATCTGACTAAATCTGACTGGCAGATTTAGTCAGATTTATGGAGTAAATCATGAATAACTGTATTTTGTCCCCTGAGCCACAGATCTCTCCAGCTCCTTCATAGTCTCCATATTGGCTTTCAGTTGTACCAATCGCTTTACATTTTCAGATGATAAATTAAACAGTCCATGAGATGTTCAAAGCTTGAGGCATTGCTTTCTATTTTGTTCCTGCTTTAAATCCATGTTTAAGCTATCTTCGATGCTTCCACAATGCTGTAATATTCTCTAGCAACCCTTTAAGGTCTTCGCAAAACAGCTGTTTTTTTCCCCAATAATAAGAAAATATTACACAATTGGACCCAATTTTCTAATGAAATGACTTCTGGACGCACTTATAAATAAGTGTATCAGAACAAAAATGGGTTTGTATTGATTTTTTATTTTGTAAAGGAACAATTGTTCCCTTCCAGTGTACTGAAGTTGGAAGACACTATACAGAACGATGTTTCAGGACATTCTCAGAGCACTGTACATATTGGATTTTCTCTGTTTTTATCTAAAGCAAAATGCCACATGGGTTGCAAAGTTCAGTTTGAGTAATCTCAAAGACAGTAAGACAAAGCATCCCGCTTGGAATTAAGACAATAATTAGAGTAAAGAGCCAGAAAAAAAATGTATTTACCCAACCAAAAGTGTGAAAACTTAACGTGACAATACAAATATTCTGCAGCCTTGGACACCTCGAACATCATGGTGAAGAAGCAGGTGTTTGAGCTCCTCGCCGCCCTCAGCATCTTCTCCGCAGAAGGTCACCGCCTGGCTCTGGATGCTCTGGATCATTACAAGGCACGCAAAACAAATGCATCTGCCACATGCTCACCTGCTTTGGAGCTCGCACTAAATAACTGGTTTCTCACTCATCTCTGATTCTCCCTCCGTCAGGGCTTGAAGACACAGCAGTATCGCTTCAGTGTCATCATGAACGAGCTGCAGGGCACAGATAACGTCCCATACATGGTCACACTCCTCAGTGTCATCAATGCGCTCATCTTTAGCACAGATGACCTGAGACAAAGAGATAAAATCAGAAAGGAGTTCATTGGTAAGTCATTCAGTTTACAAACAAGGTGATCACAATATTTGTCCGTGGATGCAGAAGGTCAGCAGCGTTGCTTTGTAACACATTTCTTTGTCACTGGGTCTCCGCTAAGAATAGGTCCAATGGCCTAATTCTCACACAAAACGCCTGACAACTAAGTGTGTGCAACATTCTGTTTTCACAAGTTTAGCAGCACAGCTCGTGCCTGAGAAACTGCCATCAGTCTTGGATGGATCAAACTAATTTAAGAGTTTCATCATTTCTTTAAGACGAGGTGCTATCTGGAAATCTGAACCTTAAGAAACACAGTGCTCACCATAGAAGCAGCACCCAGAAATCAGTGTGGCAGACAAGGGAGCTGCAACTAAAACATGTCGGCTCCCACCACATCTAAGCAATTAGCCACCTGATTGACTCCTCCTACTATATGATTGCTCACCTGAGATCTCCGGACATCGATGCTGAACTAACAACACCTAAGTGCTGAAGGATTGTTAAGATAACCTTAGAAAAAACTCAAGACGTGAATGTTGTGATAGTTTGAGCTTTTTTGTTGTTTCTTTTTTTTGCAGGCCTCCAGTTACTTGACATTCTGCCAAAATTAAGGTAAGCCTGCTGTGGCTGAGTCTTGTCCTCTTTCTCTCTATCTCTCTATTAATAAAATCCAGGCAGTTTATTTTATCAAAGTGATTAACAGGCTGCAGGTACAGCTTGGTCTGCCTTTAATGGTACTCAGAGAAATACTGGCATAATAATTTGCAGGATAAATATGGAGGGAAAAAAAGGTTGGCTGCAGAGGCTTTAGCAGTCAAGAAGGGTGTTCAAAAACTTTCACCTCTGCCTCATTAAAACGTTAACTGATTCCCTGCAGAGGTATATGTTGTGGTGTTGCTAAATTGAAATAGTGAGAAACAAGCAGCGTGAGACATAGTTAAGCTTCAGTTCTTTCTTTACTCTCTCGCGTTCTCTCTTCTTCTCCACATACAGCATATATTGTCACTTTCATATTCAGAGCTCCCCCTTCTGTCCTCTTCATGCAATAACAGAACATAACAGTATAGAACAGGGGCGTCAAACTCATTTTCATTTTGGGCCATATCAAAAATCGGAATGTTCTTAAAGGGTCGGTGTTGTGCCAGAATATATTGATAAAACCAATTGAACTGTGAAAATATTAATAAATGGCTGTTTCTCTGGGATTTTGTGATAATTTTAGGGGGGTTTTTTTGCAATCAAATTGACAGATTTTGTGGTGAACATTTAGAAATGTTTGTAAGGAATTTTTACAATATTTGTGGTAATGTATGATGTTAAATGTTACTCTTTTTCACCTGCCGTATCAGTTACGGATTCAATGTTTTTGACCAATTTTGAGAAAATTTGCAGTAACATCAGAAAAAGTTTGGAAATTTGTTGATTTTGTGTGAATTTTGCAGATTTGTGAAAAACTGGAAGGACTTATTGATGTAATTTAGAGTCTAGAAGGCCACATAAAAAAGCTGCGGCGGGCCATATTTGGCCCCCGGGCCTTGACTTTGACATCTGTGGTATAGAAGATATGGAATATTATTTTAAGTTTTTTTGTTTGTTTGTTTGTTTGTTTTTTTACAGGATAGGTCTTGAAAATAATTGTATGAAATTGTATGTGTTATCAGAATGTAACATGCAATTGTCCTGTTTTCTAAAAGTTAGTCATCTGTCTGAAATATATTTTTTATTTTTAAGTAAAAATCATAAATGTAAACCTTTAGCTAATCACATAGGCTCATAATCCAACAAGACCCTTTTTATACAGTTCTCTTTATGTGTTAATTTCTTTTAACATACCTGTCCATACTGTAGTATTTGGTAAAACGAAGAATAATAAAGTTGAACCATGTTTTTGAGATATTTAAAATTTTAGCTTTGGATTGGAGACAGAAATTTAGAGCTTGAATTAAACCGAATTCACTCTATAATATAATATTTGGTTTTCAGAGATCAAGAGGACGAAGACTTAATTATTCAATGTGAAGCTTTCGAGGAGGCAATGGCCGAAGATGAGGAGGAGCTGCTGCGAGTGTACGGAGGCATTGATATGAGTAATCACCAAGAGGTGTTCACCGCACTCTTCAACAAGGTGAGTGCAACAAACAGTTGGCATTATCCAATTAAGTAGAAAGTGAATAAATGCAAGCTTCGGTTTCATTCAGGGCAGTGTAGAGGAGGGGGCGACAAAACTCCGGCCCCCTTTTTTAACACCCACACATCAAAATATTTTTTTAACTAGACGGTACCAGGCACGAAGTTTGTGTGGTTCATAAATCTTTCTGTACCTCCACGTTTCGAACCAGTGGATCCTTGTTTGTGTTTTTACCAGATAGCTGTCTGTCTATGACACACTAACAGCTGAGATGATGTATTAAAGTACCGCTTGCAAACCCAATTATTAATTGACTATTGAACTCTTATTCTTTGAAACACTGCAGCTCCGAAGGACAAACTTTAGTGCAGTTTCTAATTAGTGCAGAACAGCAGACAGAAAACATGGAGATATGGAAAGAAAAAACTGATTTATGGGAGCAAAATATCTATATTTTTTCCTTTTTTTCAACTTAAAGATGAATAATCTTTTTCTAGGAAATAATCTGTCATGATTACATCAAAATATTCATTATGGAGATGTCATATTTTCAAGCAAAGCAAAATAACCTTTTGCAATGGGAACAAAAACACTTGGGTTAATGGAACAAGAGCAATTGTGTCCTTTCCATATTTAGAGAAATAAAATGAAGGCATAGTTTACTTGGAAAAAACGAATAAAGCACATAATTTGACTGTAAATAACATAATGGGACAGTTGGTGTCACCTTGTTTTAAGAATGCTAATGCAAATATGCGGTAGGGGGACATGCAAAAGAACTTAAACCGGCAAAAAAGAAAACTTTCTGCATTCCTTTATCTTTAAGAACCACAGTGAAGTGGCTGCAAAGTTACAGGTATCAGATTTTATCCATGAGGATTTTTCTTCAATGCCTAACTCATATGTGTGTGCAGGTGAGCAGCTCTCCAGCCTCCCTCCAGCTGCTCTCCATCATGCAGTCCGCTCTGTTGCTCGGGCCAAGCCGAACCGATATCTGGCTGGCTCTGGAGTCCATCACCAACAGAGCCATACTCCTCGCTCAGGATTGTGAGTCAGCACTGCAACAGCAATGCATTCACTAAAAACAACACTAAAGAGGCTTATAGCACGAGGGCGAGCGTTTACCCAGGAAAACTGATTTAAGTGCATCATTAAAGCGAGGCTGAAAGCTTTGTTGTTATGTGAGAAATGCTTTTAAGTGTCGTGCATTTGTGCTCCAGCCCAGATGGAGTCCTGTGAGAAGATCATGCAGCGACTGATGTTCTTCAAGGGGAGGAGCTGCGAAGGCCATCATGAAATAGACGGACTTGTGCTGAAGGTGGACAAGGCTGTGCAGACTGGTCTGGATCAGGAGGATGGAGACAAACAGGACACCAACACAGCATCCACTCAGAAGCCTCTGTGTGCCTCTCCTCCCCCACCTCCACCACCACCGCCTCCACCACCGCTACCTGGAGGGATGGGTGGACCTCCTCCACCACCACCTCCTCCACCACCGCTACCTGGAGGGATGGGTGGACCTCCTCCACCGTCACTGCCTGGAATGCCTCCACCACCCCCACCACTACCATGTGGTCCAGGGATGCCTCCCCCTCCTCCACCATTACCAGGAATGGGTGGTGCACCACCTCCTCCTCCATTACCTGGGATGCCTCCTCCCCCACCACCTCCGCCGGGGATGATTGTGCCTCAGAGTAGCCAGTTCCTGGGCTCCAGTACCCCATCAAAGCCAAGCAGATGTCCCACTCTGAAGATGAAGAAGCTCAACTGGCAGAAACTTCGCTCTGTCGCAGGCAAGTTGCCATTGCATTCTCGTACATCTTAAGAGTAACTTGGACTGGGGTGTTTAATGTCCGTGTGAACATTTTCAAAATTGTTCCATTGCAAGACTTGTTTATTTCAGCCTGCCGTTTATATGGCATTGCAAGCTTAGGGGCTTCCTTCAAAGGGTTTTCCTTTGACACTAACCAACAGCCTAAGGGTTGCTGCCGACATGCTACACCCCTGTTCAGCTAAAAGTATTCCCTGATGGCTGCTGTCTCTTTTACTTGAATAACGCCACTGTCAAAAGGCAAAAAATATTGCCTTTGTGGTTTGAGAAACAGCACAACTTTAATGTTTTGATGAGGCCTCTAAATTCCCCACATTTCAATCCTTTAAAGCATCTGTGGGATGTGATGGACAAACAGCTTGGATCCAATGAGACCCCACTTCCCAGTGTAATGGACTTCAGACCTCTGCTGCCACAGGACACCATCAGAGGTCTAACAGTCTCTGTCTCAACTGGTCAGGGCTGTATTGATATCAGTAACAGAGATTACACACTACTAGGCAGGGGGCATGAGGTTAGGTCTAATCAGTGTATCTTTGACTTGTTCAATCACGCCCAGAACCTCAGGGAAATCACCAAAACAATTTGAATTCCTTAGTTTGCTGTTTTCCTTATTTGGCTGCATTTTTGCTTACCAATGTTTGGATATAACATTAATCATAATGACCCTAAATCAGGTTCCTTTTCTTCTATTTCCCTCCATGAGTGCAGATGGTCAGTCCATGTGGGCGTCGGTTCAGAAAGAACCGCCTCCTCATGAGCCAGACTATGGCAGCATCGAGGAGCTCTTCTGTCTGCCAGTCACCGAGCCCAAAGACAAGGGAGCAGCTGCTCCTGTGAAGAAGGAGCCCAAAGAGGTGAACACTTCAGAAACATTATTTCAGACAAAACGCATGTGTTTTTGTCAGCATTGATAAAAACAGATTGATCTTTGTTTCTTCTATGTTCTATAGATAACATTCATTGATCCAAAGAAAAACTTGAATATGAACATATTCCTGAAGCAGTTTAAATGGTGAGATTTTACTCTCTGTCGTCTTAAAAACCTATTATGCATCATGCTGTATTTCTATAAGTGTCTTACTTGTTTTTTTTATGCTCAGTACAAATGAGGAGTTTGTAGCCATGATCCAAAACGGAGACCGAAGCAGGTTTGATGTAGAGGTGCTAAAACAGCTTATGAAGCTCCTACCAGAGAAGCATGAGGTTTGTTGCAATCTTTACTCAAATAGTCTTGGCACACCTGTCTGCTAACTCCTTACCTATTTTTGAAGTTTTATTGCTTATGTATTTTTGGCGTAGATTGAGAATTTGAAGTCCTTCCAAGGAGAAAAAGACAAGCTGGCGAATGTTGATCGCTTTTACACCTCCCTGCTTAATATACCATGGTAAATTTCAGCTTTATTTCTAGCTTTATCGCATATTTTTAGTTTGCCTCAGCTCAATTTCAAACATTCTATATCGTGGTACATGTGCACATCTTAATGTCGTCAAAAGGTTTTAATCCAGCAATTGATTAAAAAAGTGAAACTGGTATATACAGTATATTTTGCATATACAAATATTTCAAGTGGGTTTTTTTTTATGATTGTGTCTCAAAGCTAATGGAAACTCAAAATTCAGTTTTTCTGAAAATTTGAATATTTTATGAGATCCCAATAAAGAAATAAACAATAATTTTTGTAATATTTTTTTTCCTTCTTTTTCGCCAACATGCAACTACATTTTACACTGCTCAATGATATATTAAGTGTATTTATTTTTTTTGTAGGAGATTAACATCTAAATAGCAATAAGACTTGCTGGATAGCTGTGGCCCTACTTCCTTTGAAATTATAGGAAAGGCAAAATATTATAAGAAATACTTTCTCTTTGTAATATTTTAATTTGTCTATAATTTTGCCCTAGTCAAAAATAAAATCTCCTTCTGTGTTGGTGGGTAAAATTTGAATCATTCTTGAATTGCAGTTCAGGGCTGCAAAACAATAAGTTCAGAGATGGCAAATGGCCCCCAGAAAACTCTTTGAACAGCCCAGCTGTACGCCACACCTCATAAAAATCTATTCTTTTTAATTGCACTTATGTAATCAAATTGTCAGAGACAAAATTAATTTTTTTCCATCAGCTGCAAGATAGAATTAATATACTGATGTACAGGAGTTTCACTGTTTGAATTCAGTTGCTGAAACAAATGAATTTTTTGGTCATTTCAATGATTGTGATGCACCTCTATTTTACTTATTTTTTCTATCCATGTCCTCAGTTATCAGCTCAGAATTGAGTGCATGTTGCTGTGTGAGGAGACGGCATCACTGCTGGAGATGCTCAGGCCTAAAGTGAAGCTTGTCGAGGAGGCCTGCCAGTGTAGGTACACTGGCGGTGCATGTCAGTTGAAATGCGCCCTAAATGTTTCAACTGTATGCAACACTTTTTTTTTTGTTTTTGTTTTACAGCTCTCCAGATGAGCACATTGCTGCCCAGTTTCTGCAGACTCATCCTCGATGTTGGAAATTTTCTTAACTATGTAACAACCCCCTACACTCTTATTCATTTACTTGAGGTGATATTTAGTCATCTTGTGCATTTTTAATTGCCAACCTATTTTCAGGGGAGTCACACAGGAAATGCTGAGGGGTTTAAGATCAGCTCTCTGCTCAAGTTAACGGAGACAAAGGCCAACAAGAGCCGTATCACGCTGCTTCATCACATCCTGGAGGTATACAAACAGGCTAACAGCTGTCCAGACTTATTTCCCTCTCAATCAGTCATGAACATGTTTAATTACCCACTTTGTGTCTTGTTTTCCAAAGGAAGCAGAGGCGAACCACCAGGAACTGCTGGCTCTGCCGGATGACATAGAGATATGTCAGAAAGCAGCAGGGTACAGAGATATTCACTCATTTTCATGTCTTTTTCTTTTGGTACTTATAGTAGTTATATTCATTTTGATGATGATTAAAATTGGAAACAAGATAGTTGAGACCACAGCTGAGCACTGCAGAAGATTGATCCTGGGCGGCAGTGCTTAATACAGTGGTTACAGAAGACACATTGTGATACAGTTAAAGTCCTCAGCTTGACTTTTAGTTCTTGAAATTAAATTTTGAGGCCATTTATCTTGTGAGGAGGAAGAAGGTAAGATCAGGGGCTTAGAGATCATAAAACTCAGTGGAGAAATGAAGGCTTTGTTTACACACATAAAACCGCTGTCTGGAAACTGTCGGTACTTTTGGATGTTGACTGGGGAAAGGTTCCACGTTTATTATGCACTGTATCTGCTGCAGTTGCCATTCCAGGGCACTATATGGCGCTGTGACTTTCTTTTTTTTTTTTTTTTTTCATCGCAATTCTTCTTACACTTACAAGTCCATCCAGTATCTAAAGTGCAAAGTGGCTCAGACACTGAGCAAAATTAGTTTAAGCTAAAGCTAATTATTGTGACTTAACATGTAGAGGGATAATTTAGTAAGAGTGGTTACTGATTATCACCATTTAAAGATGTTTAATAGTGATGGAGCCCACAGAAAAAGTGCTCACGCCATCTTTTTTTGTCTTGAAATTGACTGGTCACACATCAATTTGATGAATTCTTTGTAAAAATCCTAATTGTTTAACTATGACAGTGATCTGTCACAATTAAGAAGTAGACTATCAGACATTGCAAACCTAAGTGGCTCATCTATATATAGTACTTACTTCCTGTTTTAGAAGTGTGTTTTTTGTTTGTGTAAATACTGCTTTATCTGCCTTGGGATTAAAATTGGAAACACAACATAGAATGTATTTTTTAACTTCAATATTTATAGTTTTTTGTGGCTCTGTTGTACAGAAATTTTCATGTCGATTTACACTGGATTCTTGATCTGTTAGAGATATGTAACAAAGGGCTTTCTGGCTTCTTCCTAGGGCCAATTTGGAGTCCATGCAGTCAGAAACCGGTGCTTTGCTCAAACAGCTCAATGACTCTGCCAAGAAAGTGTCAAACTCTGTGGATGAGGTGAAGGAGCAATACGCAAAAATCCTCGAGGTAAGAGGTCACTCTGAAGGGAAAAAATGGTTGCTTCTTTTATGTTTTCTTTCCCTCCAGTTGGATCACATCCTAAGAGGTGGCCTTGCTTTTTACTGCAGGAAAACCTAAAGGCGTGCCAAAGTTTAAATGAAAGATTCACAGAGATCGAAAAGAAGAGGAGTGACCTGGCTGTCTACTTGTGTGAAGATGTGAGTCAGCTGTCGCTCGAGGAGCTCTTCGGAACCATCAGAACTTTCAGAGAACTTTTTATCAAGGCACTAAAGGTGAGGGAAAGTAATTCAATGCTAATTATCTCAAATAATATCAGATTTACTTTAAAATCGCTTTTTTTTTTTTTTCTTTTTTTTTTTTTTTTTTGTGGAGTCTGTATGACACGCCACAGCTGAGGCTGACTTGCATGTGTGGGAGTTCAGTTAGGAATATATGTATCACTTGACTCGAGGTTGAATGAAGGCTGTTGTTTCTGCCTAAATGATTCAAAGACAAATTGCGGTGTATATTTGGTACTCGTCAGTGATGGTGACACTCTTTGTTTCATGATGAAAGGAGAACAAAATGAGGAAAGAACAAGCTGCCAAGGCTGAGAAGAGAAAGAAGCAGCTGGCAGAAGAAGAGTCCAAGAGACGGAAGGGAGAGAATGGAAAAATAAGTAAGTTTTGCTCTGGAAATCTAAAATGCTGACACAAAAATATAGATTTTTTTTTTTTTTAATCAAGTTGGATAAAATCTCCAAGGCAAAAGAATAACTTTCTGTCACCTACTTCAGCTTTTATGATTTTGTTTCTTTTAGTTTGACGAACAAACACTAATAAAAATCACTGTTCCTCATCAGTTGGTTTTGCACATCCCTGTGTAGTAACTGACAGGTCAGCTTTGCAGCATTGGGCCTTTTAATTCAACTTCAGTTGCTGCGCGTCATAACCTTTTGGCTAAATTGAGCTCCTGACCATTTTATGCATTAATTTACTTTTCCCGACAAGAAGGTTGACTGCTCTTTATTCAAAGGCAAGCTGCGTTCTCAACAAAACAAAGAATTTCTTCAACAAAATAACTTCTGATTGATTGGAATGAGAAAATTGTCTAAAGTTTTCCCATTTTCCCCTTTGCATTTATCAAATAGGTAATGAGCACCACGAGCCCACATAATGTACAACCCAAAACCTTGGTAAATGTAGTTTTGAGTTTCTGCACTGGTGCTTTGAAATCTTCCCAGAAATTCAACATAAAGGGCATACTGTAAATATTTCCTCAGCGAGTGGTTCCTTATACTTCTGATGTCCAAATAACCACAAAAATGTATGTTTGTTCTGTACTTCAACGTAAATCTGTCCTACGAGCAGTAATTCTATATTTCTCACCAGAAGTTGTACCTAAGTGTTTCTAGTATTTTCATTGTTTTAATGACCTTATTTGTTGCAGTAAAGAAAGGCATTATGCCACAAAACGATGGCTGCATCATCGACCACCTCTTGGCAGACATCAGGAAAGGTTTCAGCCTGAGAAAGACCCGGCCAAGGTGCGATTCGGAAAGCCTCTCTTCTAGTGAAATGCGTAGAGATACCTGCCCACCTGGTAAGGACAAGAGATGGTGGTCTCCATTCTCAGCTCCTTGCTCAATCCCTGAATGCATAAACCACAAACCTGTCTTCTAAGATTATATGTGCTTCTCTGCCCAGCCCACTCCTGCATTTAGCTAAGCTAGTGTTGTTGCAACTGCTTTGTGAAGCTACTATAGAGTTTCTTTGCTTGATGAGCTCTTTGTCATGCCTGCTGTGTGTTTTTGCTTATTGTGATTCACCAGTGAAGGACAGTAATTCTCCTATATGTGCCGCTCAGGAGTTTACATGCTCTCATTGACGTGGCTGTCTTTTCTTTCTGGCTTTTGAGGAAATATTTAAACCAATCTTTATTTGGAATGGTTATACAGCAAACAACTTCATTGAATTTACAAGAAAAAGTATGCTGTCTAAAAGTAACATTCATGTTAAAAAAACCAAATAAGCTCTGCCAATTCTGCTGATTGATCATTAATGTGATTAGGGATGGTTATGAAAATATTAGTAGGCACCCAAACATAGATTTTGTCTGTCTTTATAATTTTGCCTCTGTTAATATATTTTGGCTTTTCTCTAATCCTGACATTATATTGTCTTCCTTTAAAAATTATCGGTGGGGTAGTTTTTAGTCATTCCTTCCCTGAAAATATTTTTCAAATCAGTCATTAAAAGTTAAAACCTATTGAAACTCGCGCTTCATGGATGCAAACTTCTGACCGGCACTGTGTATCTCCATCAGTACAACCTGCATCTCTCCTTCAGGTTCAAGTGTGAAGTCTGCAGACGAAAGAGCCGCCCCCTCCACTCCCTCCAAACCTCACTCAGAGGATCACCAGCGCCTCGAAGGCGAAGTGAACGGCTTCACCAGCCCATCGGAAGACACTGCAGAAGCTCCACAGCTGAGTGCAGCCCAAGATGGGACAGCAGTGCCTCCCAATCCAACCCCTGGACAGCCATCCACGACGACGCACACTCCTCCGGAAAGGCCGGCATCGCTACAGGATGGTAAAGGCCGAGAGAAACCCACTGCCTCTGTGCTAGACACAACATCACCACCTGACTCTGAAGTTCAACCAGGTCTGCATACAAACAGCTTTTCTTTAGATTCAACGGAGACTAGCGTCCTCAGTCCATCATCCCTGTCAGATTCAGACCTGCTTGAGGCCGTGCTGGACAACGCATCGAGCCTGGTGCATGAAGTCTCAGACGAGTCGGGCATTAGCAAAAGCCTCGATAACCAAGAAGGTTCATCTGTTACAGACACTAATGCGAAATGTGGTGAACTTCCCAAAGGAGATCACAAAACAAGCCATTTACCAAAAGCAAAGGGACAAGATGAAGGTGAAGACAAGGAATATGTAACTGTGAGGACATGCGGGGAGGATGAAGTTTGGAATAAGAAACTGTCGCAACCTGAAACAAGTGTAGTTGCACTCGATGAGGGCATCAGTGGGTGCGACGTCCCAGATGGGCAGGAACCAGAAGACGTGCCGTCGGTCTCTGAGGAAGTGTCCACCTCTGTTGCACCTGAACCAAAGAAACAGCTGAAGCTCTTTAAGCGAAGCAAAAAAAGGAGTAGTCAAGGTAACCCATTCATTCATTACAATAAAGATCACACTTTGAATGCTAGCTTCTCAATGTTTATTAAAAGGGAGGCCATCTTTTCTGTTGTTTTTTTCAGTTTACTTTTTATGTTATATCTCTTGGTGAATTTATATGAGCACTTTTGCATGAACTCATCCATTTTTACGGAACAGTACAAATGCAAATATTAAATACTGAATGGATTTAACTCTCTGGTCAGTTTGTTTTGAATCTTCTGTTTTCCGTTTGACTCTCTGAAACACAAGGTAACAGTGGGAAAAGTGGGAAACGACACACTAAACATAAATCAGGCTGTGTGTTGCAGTGAGGTAGGTCAAATCGACCCGGTGCCAGACTGTAATCAGGATTATCCTAACGAACTCAATCATCGTCAGAGCTCTGTGCCAATAACACGTCATCTGTCGGTCTAACTGGAATCAAGATATTTTTCATGTGTCTGTGTCGTCTGACCCTTCTTAATGCTTGCTCTCTCTTAACACTCTTCAGACTCAGTGTTTGGTCATGCTGAAATCTTTCCTTGAGGTGATTCTAATGCCATTCAAAGCTGGTGGAAGCAAAAACCTGCCGCCGCACTACCATGCGCAGCAATTAATCCAGTTCTGGTCTCTGTCGGACTTGCAGTGTGAAAGTCGCTGTAGTGTCATTGTTGACTTTCCCCATGAAATCTCACTTTTGTGTCCTCTGTCCATATTTAACTGTCCATTCTCTGGAACTACAAGTGGGACTGTCTACCAACAGTCTCCATACGCTTTCTGTAAACTTGGCTCTGTGCTTTTAACTCGATGAAAACTAATGTAAATGCATTCAAATGTTTCATCACTTAAACATTTAAATGTGTATTTTTTATTTAGATGCATTTTAATCTGTACATTTATATATTTTTAAATATATTAAAGTATTTCTGGAAAATGTATCTCCCCTGTATTCATTTCAATATTTGTTTCCCTACAGGTGATTCTGGAAAAAGGAAATCGAGAGGAAAAAGAAAATGTTAATTTCATGCTGGATTTATAAGAGGAAGAAAAGATTTTTAATCTAAAATGAGAATATTTACTGCAGAAACTCTGAAGATGTTGAAGTTGTCGTCAGTCGTCTACAGAATCGCCCCTTGACCAAGAAGTAAAACATCCAGGTCTGATTTTTCACAGCATGGATGTTAAAAGTGTCACTTTATGTAAATTAGAGTTTGTTGTTTATATGAATGCGGAGCAGTTCTAAGATATATAAATATGAATGTGCTTTATATGTTTGTATATTTTGTAATAATTAGTGAAATGTGTTTTGCTATGAGTTGTGGTTACCCTGCAGCACCCATTGAGAAGATATTGTTGGTGCAAGATGTCTAATTTATCAAAACAAAAAAAAGCAGCCTTTGTCTCAATTTCTTTATATATTCTATCAATCTCTAAAATAAATAAATGTAACTTTTAATGTTGAATATATTTTAATAAAATTTACTGTATTTTTTTTCTCAAAGTGTTTACCCCCAGCCCTTTCTATTTTTTTGTTTTGTTTTGTTTTTTTGCTGGGTGCTTCATAACAATAAAATTTGCCATGATATACATTGCTGGCCACATTTATTGACAGTTGATGAAAACAGGTAAAACCTCTCCAATTAAGTTCATCTTATAACATAATCTCACGTTAAACAACTTTACAGTTTTGTACGTACTTGCTTTTTGAACATCTGTTGATATACACTCTTCAATGCAGAGGGTAGTGCTGGTGCATATTTCCATTGCTCACAGGGTCACAGCAATGCATTAGCACACTTAGTCCAAAGAGCAATATACATACCAATTAACCTGACAGTCATGTTTTAGGAGCAAGCTGGATTCTCTGGAGAGAATTCCTACATGAACAGAGAAAACCTCAAAATTCCTATCAGAAAGACACCATCCTGGGATTCACTCCCAGGAATCAATATTTCATTGTGCAGTCCCAAAACAGAACAAAGAATTCAAAGTTATTGAACACAATATAATCATGGGAAATGAAAGCTATATGTTGCACAGACTGTCCAATATACAGCTTGAGTGCCTCAATGAGTGAATCAGGAGGTCACAAAATAAAACTTTAAGACCATCTAAAGCACTGCAAGGCTTGCTTGCTTCAGTTAAGGTCATTGTTCTGGGCCAAATTTTATCCATAGCAAATTTTCAAGGTCAGAACCGGTTCTGAATTAAGAACACAAAGGCTTGTCTAACTTATTACAAAAAAAAAAAATCTTATCCCCCAAGACTTTAATAAAAAATAATCAGTTGAAAAGATGAAAGGTTGACTTTTTGGAAGGTGTCCTGTGAAATCTGGTGCAAAAACTGACAGCATTACAGAAAACAAACATCATGCAGAGGTCAGAGGATCAAGCATGATGGTGGTGGTGGGCTGATACACTGCTGTGATCCACGACCTGAACCATGCATTGACTTACAGAACCATGAATTCTGCTTTTTGGCACTAATTCTTCAAGGAAAATATCTGAACTTCACTTCGTAACCTTTATCAGAACTTTAATGATTAACTAATGTTACTCTTTTTTGCTGCACATCTTATTTATGTAGAACTAAAACGACAACAGGTCAAGATTAAATAGAAAATTTTACAGCCGAGTATAATGTTCAAATGACTTGTACCAATGATTTAGTCTTAATTAATTTTAACAATGGTTGATTTCCTGTTTGAGTTATGATGCTTTTATTTTGAAGGCACCGCTTCCCGTCTAACTGTTAGCACAAATGCAGCTTAACGGCAATCAAAAGACAGGATAGACTGTAACGAAGCTTATAAAATATATTTTATTATGAGCAGCTTCCTTGATAGAGGCACAAGGTATGTTTATTATAATCTAAATAAGTATATGCTTCAAATTTTGTGGTACTCAAACTATGCATTTTAATTACAAAAGTAAAGTTATTTTACTTTTGTAACCGTTTTTAAGTTAAGATTTATTGCTATTAAACTTACAAATCATCAGTAAAGTGTCATTCTTCATACAGGGCGGCATGCTGCAAATTATTAGGCCTGACTTGATTACAAAACCTTTGTTTCTCTATCAGCAATTTAATACTTGAAAATGAATCAGTGGTATTTTAATACTGGTTGATAAAAAGACTAAAACAGACAGATAAAATGACATCACTGATGAAACTCATTGGTTTCTGATCGGCGTGCGACACCACTGACTGAGCAGATGACACCAGGCTTAACTAAACCTGACTGTTAACCTGATCTGGCGCAGGATAGCTGTGATAAATCGCCATGGTAACTTATGTGCTGCTGCTTTTATAAAACGGAGTCCAGACACAGACAGGATGTCCTAATCCGCTTTCCTGAAACAGCACTCGGGTTTCCACTTTTGCCACACTTTGAATGTTTCAGCTCATAAACAAGCTTTTTTTTATTATTATTTTATTCAATTTGTTTTTATGAATATTTAGTTTTCAAAATGTAAGACCAACATAAAAATGTCTGACATTAAGTTTATTTTAGCAAAATACCACTGATATAATTATTTTTAATTCAAAGTGATTAAAAATATATAGTTTTGTCCTTACAAAAGATACTCAAAGATATATTTTTTCTGCATTTTCAGTGTGAAAATATATTACTGCATAAGCATCTTTGCCTGTCATGCTCGTAAATGTATGAATACTCCCTCATGCTTCCCTCTGTGTCAAAGCTTTTGAGCAGAGGTGGAAACCACTTGGAGAGCTACGTATCTCTGTGCGTCTGCTTCTGACATCACCGCTTCTGAAGTTACAGATATGGCAATGCCTCTCTTGGAGACAGCTTAGTCTTCTTGAGACTGAAAGACTCAAGCAGGCGTCGTTATGTCGCTCAACTGGTCGTCCAAGGAGCAGAAAACCCAGAACCAGCCGTCAGCGGCTGGACAGAAGAGAGCGCGCAACGACGCGGGAAACAAGGTGACGGTGGTTCTCGGTGCGCAGTGGGGGGACGAAGGAAAAGGGAAAGTTGTCGACCTTTTGGCCACCGAAGCTGACATTATCTGCCGATGCCAGGTAAATATAAGAATTTGGAAATTCTTAAGTGACGTGCCATTTTTTTGAAAGAGGGTTTGCACATCTTAGAATAAAAGCGGGTACTTACGTTCAGACTGGAAAACACCTGAAAATCAATTGTGCTTTCTGGAACCCTTATGTTTTTGCAAGTTTTTGTTATTGGTCGTTAACTGATTTAACAATAATTTGTGGCAAGTGTACCAAATGTCATTAAATGCAATAAAAAGTGGAACCTCATATCCATCTCATGTCAAATAGTTAGAAAAAGTAACCTCGGACAGATTTGTTGTCCAAGTACATTGACACACAACACTCCAGAGGTCAATCGTACACTCAACCCTTTCAGCAGTTGGGGTGTTGTGCTTTCTCCACTGTCAGGAACTGGTACCCTGTGTTCTGAAGGTTTTAGAGCCCCGCCCTCCGGGCCAGAGAGGTCACATTCTCTGGCTGGTTTGATATGTGAGAAGGCCAGTCTAGTGGGGGAAAAGAGCAGAGTGCCAAGCCTGTTAAATTGGGTTCTGGAAAAGCTTGGTCATTACAAAATGTCACCATGTTTCCCAAATATGAGACTTGACATTGCCACTAAGTATTCTGATGTAACAATTCAGTGTTGACACCCACTGAACCTTTTCACATTTCTTTATGTCACAAGCACCAACATCAATGAGGACGTTTTATGAGTATTTACCTGATAGACTAACAAAAGATGGTATATAATTACTTACCATTCGATTGCATTCATAATTCCATAATTACTGTGGACAACAATAATCAAATTTTCTTCACAGATTCTCAGATAAATTTATCTGAGAATTTAACTTTGATTAAATTCTAGACTTGGGGCTTTCTTTGAGCCACTCTAATGTAAGTGTTTTGATCTAAGTCATTCCATGGAAGCTTTGGTTGTATCTCTGGTATCCTTATTCAGTTTAAAGCCAAATCACTGCCCCAGTCTCAAATCTTTTGTAACTTCTTCTAGGAATGTGCTGCATGTAGCTTCATCCATTTTACCATCTAACTATGACCAGTGTCCCTGCCCCTTGATGCTGTCACCATCATGTTTCACAGTAGAGATTTTGTGCTGAGAATAATTTCCAGTTTTAGTTTGTTTTGCATGTATTTCCTAAGTTCAATTTCCATACAATCTAACCAGAGGACTTTATTCCCCATGTTTGTCTTCGGTAGGGACAATGGAAAACTGCATGTAGGACTTCTTATGGCTATATTTGGATATCACAAAAAGAGTATACAGTTATGATGGAAGAAAATGGCAAAATATATTCCTCCACCAGAGCTATTAATTTTGCAGCTAATCCAGAGATAGCATGGATCTCTTGGCTGCTCATTGGATTAATTATTTCTTTACCCAGCAAATCAGTTAATGTGGATATTCTTGGTAGATTTTCAGTTGCGCCACACTGTTTGTACATAGATACAAACAGTTTTCATGTGAAGAATACTCCGAGAAATTTCCAAACTTTCATACATTGCGTTATATTCCAATCCGGTTTTAAGCTTTCCCACAACTTTATCTCTGGCCTGTCTGGTAGGTTCCTTCATCTTCATGATGCTTCCTCGCTGTTCTCTGTTCTGATAGAACAGCTGGATTCATACTGAGATTAAATTACACACGGATGTGCTTATTAGTAATTAGGTGCATGGGAATTGTTTGTACTAGATTTAATTTTAGGTGTAACACAGGCTGATTACAAACCTTAACATTTTTGTCTGTAAAAACTTCCACTTTACACTTTACAGTCATTCCCTACATTTTGTTGACCTATCAGGTAACATCCCAATAAAATAGAGTGAAGTTTTTGGTTATAGCATGACAAAATGTGGAAGAATTCATGAAGTTTGATTATATTTGCAAGGTGCCATACATTTACCATTGCTGTTACAGGGAGGCAACAATGCAGGACACACGGTAGTAGTGGACGGCAAAGAGTATGATTTCCACCTTCTCCCCAGTGGAATCATAAATACCAAAGGCATTTCACTCATCGGTAACAAGGCTTTACTTTTATGTCTTTTCAGGATCCGCACCCTTCTCAGCTTTACTGAATCTTTTCCTTTGATTCCTTTAGGTAATGGAGTGGTCATACATCTACCTGGACTGTTTGAAGAGGGAGATAAAAATGAGAAGAAAGGTATTTTGTTGAAAAATACTTTTAAAAAAAAGTCTGAAGTATGGTTTTGTGTTCTCATGTAGATGTGATTTTTATTCCATGACCAGGTCTGAAAGGCTGGGAGAAGAGACTGATAGTTTCAGATAGAGCTCACCTTGGTAGGCACATTTCCTTCCGATAACTATCTGTAGCAATAATTGTGTGTTTAACAAAATTAAATCTTATCTTTCCCCTCAGTCTTTGACTTCCACCAAGTTGTTGATGGCTTACAGGAGACAGAAAGACAAGCACAGGAAGGAAAGAAGTAAGGAATACAAGGAAAATCAGAATTGGATATGTTACTAATTTGTTCTAATCCTCATTAATTATGTGTCTTATTTTCCATGACAGCATTGGAACAACAAAGAAGGGCATTGGTCCAGCATATTCCAGCAAAGCTTCTCGCATTGGGCTGCGTGTATGTGACCTGTTGGGCGACTTCAGTGACTTCTCCACCAGGTAACAATAAAAGAAAAATAGTCCAACATGTCAAAGTCTTTTATGCACATGGATTATAATATTTTGAAAATTCTTTTCAGATTTAAGAATCTTGTGCATCATTATCAGTCCATGTATCCCTCCTTGGCAGTTGATGTTGATGACCAACTAAAAAAACTAAAGGTAGGTGTGGGATTTTGTTAGCCATGCAAAAGTATTCTGAATCTTTCATAATCCTTCAGCTTTTTCACAGTTTACTACATTTTATGGGGCAACAAGGATATACAAATTCATCCCTTTTACCAGTTATTCAATGTATTTTATTAGGTCTTTATGAGATAGACAAATACAAAACAATACATCATTTACTCTGTTCCTCCAAATAAAAATGCAGCACAAACATAGATCCTTTTCCCTTCATTTGGGGATTATGGCTCACTTTGTATTGGTTAATCACATTAAACTCCTCACAAATACATTGATTTATATGGTTTTAATATGAAAAAAATGGAGATAATTCCAAGAGGTCATGACATGACATAAGAATAGCCACTAATGATTTTATTTATTTACACAATAATATGCACTGGGGTTTTTTGCTCTTAATATATGTCTCTCACTCCCTACCTCACCCTCCATCACAGGATCCGATCTTTAGATCAGAAATTAGGACGATATTTCACATACATGGTAAAAGTAGCTTTTACTAACATCGAAAAAGTTAATCTTTTATATGTGGGCACTTGGAAAACATTAATCCAAAAGGTGTTTGGTTGTGCAAGTTTAAAACATCTTCAGTTGCTATAAAAGTCTTTTGCTTCAACTATAAAAGTGTTTTGTTTCACAAAGGATTTTGCAGAGCGATTGCGCCCGATGGTCAGAGATGGAGTCTATTACATGTATGAAGCTCTTCATGGACCTCCAAAGAAGATTCTGGTTGAAGGGGCCAATGCTGCTCTTCTTGATATTGACTTTGGTAAAGCTTCATTCCAACGTAATCTTGAACACATAAAATAACATGTTTTTAGTGAAGACCAATGATGCTGCATTTTTTTAGGCACATATCCTTTTGTGACTTCATCAAACTGCACCGTGGGAGGGGTGTGCACTGGACTCGGCATCCCGCCACTCAATATTGGCGATGTGTTTGGTGTATCCAAGGCCTACACCACCAGAGTGGGAATTGGAGCCTTTCCCACAGAACAACTAAATGTAAGACCTTGATTTTTCATCAATAATTTTCCAGAAAATAATTAGTAGAAAATTTGTTTCTACTAATATTGCTAACACCATGTGGGTATTCGTGTCTAATAGTGTGATATCCTTGACTCAAAGGACTCAAAGGTGGTATTTAAACAAAAATTTAAACCCAAAAAGTATTGTTGGATCTTACGATCTCTTAAAACAGAAAATTAGCAGTTGCATTAGCAACATTGGATATTAGTTATATTATAAGCTGTAACAATGTTTTCTAAAACACTTATTTTTGAATTATTTACTGTTACATAATGCAGAATATTACACCTATCAGGAATTGTGCTCTTTAGAAAGGAACACAAAACTAACAAACTGATATTAGCAGCTTAATTAGTTGGACAATTTGCTGAAATAGTTATCCTGCACTTGGCTACGTAACAAGCATGCTGCTCATAGCTTGCCAATTGTAGCTTTAAATCTGGACCACCTAAATATTGGATGTGAAAACTAAATTCTTTAGTTTTCACATCCAACTGTCTGTGTTTGTTTTATCACATTCTATGACAGAAAAATGTATCTGTCTCGATGAGGTAAGTTCTCATTTCAGTCATCTGACTGGCAGTGCACAGCAACAGGTGGAGGAGGGGTATTGTTGCTAAGCTTTATAGTTATGCTCTAATACTTGCTACAATCTAAGGTGGTCTTAATGCTAAGAAACGTACAAAGCTCAAAACGTCTTTATTAATTTTTGTTTTGAGTATAACCTAATTTGGGCTTGACCTGTCTAAATATTTTAGAGGTTGAATGAAAGATTATAAAGTTTGGAATCCTTTAAAAAAAAAAGCAGGAAATACGTCTTTATTACCAAAAGGGATAATTTCCTTGATTTTTCTAACTGTTACCTTATTCCAAAGTGACTGGACATACAAATAAGCAAAAAAATCTTGTTTCAGAGCAGCTGACAGATTGTTTCTTTTTGCATCATTTCCATCCTTAATCTGAAGAGCATTTTGGTTGGTAAATGGTGGCCAAAGCTGCTTTACTCTCAGCTCCATACAGTAAGACAAAATAATTGCACCATCAGTCTTTCATTTAAATTTCTTTAAGCTACAGAAATGGTGTGACAGAAAATGTAAGAGTATGAAACTATCTTCTGAAAACCATAGTATATGGGGCAGCACTGGGATTTTCAGTCTGACACATACAGTCTATAATTGTGTAAACAGTTTATTTCAGCTGTTGCAGCTGTCAGCTTTCTCACACCACATATTCTTATGGATAAATTTAGGGCCAGATTCTTGGTTAAGGATATTCTTACTGTAAGAGCCAGAGTTATGTTACCTTTTGCAGGAACTGACCACAGAGCTAAAGGTCTGGATGTCAGATCAGCTTCTTGCACATGTGATGCATTATTGTCATTTTCTTCTGTTTATGTTGCGAAAGTAACTACTGCTTATTTATATTGACATCATTCAAGTCCTTAAATAACAAAATAGTCTATTATTTTTTGTTCTCTGCAGGCAGTTGGAGAGTTACTCCAGACAAGAGGTCATGAAGTTGGCGTGACCACAGGACGGAAGCGGCGCTGCGGCTGGTTGGATCTTGTCATTCTCAGATATGCTCATATGATTAATGGCTTTACTGCGTGAGTACCACGAGAATACACTTGCAGTCTTACACCATCCTAGTTACCATTTCAAGAGCTAAAACTGGCTCGAATTAAGCTTATTGTGTCCTTGTGTCCAACAGCATTGCTTTGACAAAACTTGATATTCTGGATGTTCTTGATGAAATTAAAGTTGGAGTTGCCTATAAACTCAGTGGGAAGAGAATCCCTCATTTCCCAGGTAATAAATAGAAAAGATTTATGACATTGCCTTTTCCAATACCCCATCTAAAAATTGAGAATGCCTGCTCTGTTTTAATTACAGCCAACATGGACATTTTGCACAAAGTGGAGGTAGAATATGAGACCTTCCCAGGTTGGAAGACAGACACATCTGCAGCCAGGAAGTGGAATGATCTCCCAGCCAAGGCACAGAACTACATTCGTTTCATTGAGAACCACATTGGAGTCCCTAGTATGTCTGACACGAAAATCCCAAATCTTCAAACTTCAGTTTCCACTGGCGTTCAAAGATTAACAATTAATGTTGTCTAGTAGGAGACACCATTAACAAATTCTTTCAGCTTTTGATGATGACTTTTATAGCTCCTTTTGATAATCTGTTTCTCTATCTCATTCCAGTCAAGTGGGTTGGTGTTGGAAAGTCCAGAGAGTGCATGATCCAGATGTTCTAAACCAAAATACAACTCACGGAAGAAAGGACTGGCACAAAGGGGCATGTGTAAGCCACATAGAAATGTTCTCTTTGAAAACAATAAAAAAAGATGTGTATACAACATATGAGACGTGTCGATCAAGTGTTTTTTGAGGCAATCAAACTCACCCGGTTTTGAAGGTGCTACAATGAGCAGTAATATAAAGCTTACAAGAATGTCCTCAAAGCTATCAACAAAGTTTCTGTCTATCTATCTGAACTAACGTATATGTATATAAGATTCCCAAAGCTTGATAGACTAAATTATAATCTAACTAAATTATAATCTCACCCTTCGTTGAACTTCCCTACAACTTTTTTTCCTGATGTGCCTGATGATAAAAGTGTTTGTTCACTAACAAAACTCTGACATCTTTGTAGATTTGTATTAATATTAAAAGTAAATTACAAACAGGTGTACAATATTTACTAATTAGATGATTTCTGACTGCTTGATTGGCTGCACTAGAATTTAGGGGTATCTGAGTATGGATTAATACAAATGCTGCATTTTTCAGAAATCTATTTGTAAAATATTTTCAAAACGACAAATCATATTTCTCTCAATTAAGTCACAACTTAAGCCTGCTTCTGTTGGTCTGCTACATATAATTAAAAGAAAATGTTCAAGTTTAAGTGCCTTAAACATAATACATTTCAGTTACTATTTGGTTGTATAAAAATACAAATATCAAATTTGTATTTGACACCAATTATTTATTTGAGAAATGTTTAGGCTAATTGTTTGCTGTTGGCTTTACTTTAGTAATGTTCCTCATCTAGCCTTTGACCCCCTAATGTTAAAACAATTTTATGTTCAAAATTTAAGTTGTGCTCTTCAGTTTCCAAATGTTTCCAGTGTTAAAGGAGTTTAAAGCTTAGAATAAAAATAATCTTTTGCAGGTTGTTTTTGATTCGTTTTCTCAAAAGAACTGAAAGCCAATTCTGAAAGCTAAACAATCCCAGTGTAATCACTTACTACATTTTCGACGGTCCCCGAATGCAACATCATGCCCTTAAATGGGTTTAAAAGTTGATCACGTGGTACAAGAGTAGCAATCTGAGATTGGAGTTTTGTTGTCACGTGACGATAACGTTCTGTTTGTGATTGGCTGCTTTCTGCCTCCTGCCATTTTTCCCCGCAATAAACAAGTGTGGGGGTGTTAGCTTAGCTACAGGGAACGTTGCACATTTACAAGCTAAAATGCCCAAACGAACTTGTCCTTTTCCTGAATCCTTCTCTTCCCAGTACAAAATACACATCGGGCAGCGGGAGATAAACAATTACGGAGTGTTTGGAAATAAATATAGGCAAGAAATATACGGTAAGTAATGGTTGCGGACGATTTATCGTTGTTGCTCCCTGTTAGCCACGGTGTTAGCTTCGTTGCGCACATTTGCTTGTGGTTCTCTGCATTTGCAGCTGCTGTTTACACACTTGTTTTTGTTAAACAGCTGATTGAGTCTCTTGTATGATTGCTTTACTCTCCCCCTCCCTTTCTGTCTTAAAGAAAAGACAAAGAACCTGCTTTTCAATGGTGCGAAAGCTGTAGTGGGGAAAATATGGACTGGAGAGGAGAAGTGCCCAGATTCACAGTTTAAAGAACAACACACTGCATGCAGTCAGACACTCCTGAGAGGACAGACACTTATTGGGCAGGATGGGAAACTCACAAGATCAAATGCTGTACAAGGTAAGTTCAGACTGTAGTGGTCTCATGGTCAAACATTATGCACAGCAAAGAGATTTTAAATATTAACTTTAAACAGACGCTGTGAAGAACATCTCATCTGCAAGGACTAGATCATAGGCCAGAGAAACTTTCCTGATAACCGTTATAATGCTGCCTGCACTTGAAGTACTTCCACATATTAGACATTAGCCTACAATAATTTGGGTAAAGCAGATACTACAGCCACCATACTTATTTTAAATCAGTAACTCAAAGCCAGTAAAAGTTTTGATCCAAACACTACTGACTTTTAAAGGCACTTTATGTTCCGATCCATAAATGCTTCACAGTTGCAGGAAGGTGAACTCTTCTCACACACAGCGGTTTGAAGGAACATGGTAATGGTGAATGTAATTAATGCCATATCAGTTGTTTCTACATTCCTCTGCACTGGTATGACTGGTAGGTACCAGATCCTTCATAAAGCCAGGATCTACAAAATTTGCTTTTAGATTTAGGCTTTAACTTTGATTCAAACCATTATTTCAGCTGAAGTCCAAGATGAAATTATTCTTTCTTGACTTCTGTTGGTTTTAAGTAATTACACAGTTGTTTAAATATGTATTACACCAATAATATATCTACAAACCACGGATTGGATGAGCTTACCTGTTTTCTTTTTCTGGCAGAAACATTGTTAAACAGTTAATGCTTTGTGCCAGCAGATGTCAGGCTTGGCTTGTGCTTGCAAGTCTGCAAGTTTTTAGTCTCTGAGCCTAAATGGGTGTATTTTTATGTAGGTGTGTCGGCGGCTCCCACAGGCTGCTGTGTTTGTCATAAAAATCAGGGTTCCAGGACGCTGTGTTCCCAATGTGACAGACTGGCTTGTGCATCTTGTACCAGACAGTGTTCCAGCTGCTGCAGCCTGTGCTGTTCCATCTGCACCATCATAGAGTAAGTTTAACTTCTCCCCTGTCTGTACTTATATATTGTCTTGCAAAAGTTTTAATGCTCCTTGAATTATCCGAACATTACAACTACAGACTTTTCTGGGCTTTAATGGGATTGTAACAGTGACCTTTCCTGTAGAGGTCCAGCTGTTTTTAATCTTGGTATAAAAACTATTAATCAGCAAAGGCTTTAGATAAAAAATTGACAGGCAGGTCATGTCAAATTTAAAGGAACAAATAAAATCTCAAATATTGAAGAGCTCACAGATCATTGAGAAAATGGGAATAGGATGACACAACTGCAAACCTACCAAAGTATGGTCAGAAGCAGCCATTTTTGTGTTTATGTGGGGGAAAAGAAACATTTTTGAAAGAAAATACCTGTTTCAGCCACAAGTCTTGCAAAGCATACTACCACTATGGAAAAGGTTATTTTGTTAGATGAGACCAAATATGAAAATGTTAAAAGGGTTACAGATAGATCTGAAAGACAGATCTATCTATCTATCTGTATATGTTGGTCTGAAATGCCTTTTTTATTTATTTGTTTGGTAATGGTAGAAACTAGCAGAGTGAGCATTAATCTTTGTAAGTATACCAGAAACATTTTATACTGAGTTTCAAAAAAGGTTTGTTAGTAAAACTTTTACTCGATGGCATTTCTGTAAGTAGGCACTGAGGGACGCAGATAAATGTTACATATTCTCATCACTGTCATTACATTTACTGCCAGAAGGGGTAGACAAATCGTCCCAAGGCAGCTTTAAAATGTTTTCATTTTACTTTGGTCCTTGAATTTAGATTTCTTTATCTTTGCTATTTAACTTCATTGATTTACTCAATTATTTTAGCTTTAATTTGAGATATGAAATAAGCAATGTCGTATTAATAAATATATTTTGAGTTTCATGCTTGATTTGCATTAAAGGGATAAAACACCAGAAGCTGACTGTATTTTCTTAAACTGTTGCTGATAAATCTTCACAAATCATAAAGTCTTCAGATAACTTCAATAAATTATACTTTAAATGATTTACATCTCCAGCTTTTTTTACCCTTGTGTTACTGAACCAAACTAACTGAAGTGAGAAAGTTAGATGTTTAATTCTGTTGGACTAAATAAGCAGCTATCATCTGACATTTAACATTTTAAACCCTCTTCATTCCAGTTACAGCGGACCATATGATGAAGTGCTATGCTGCAGCTGTTCAACATAAGCAGAACCAACAGGAAGGATCAGATTGTGTACTTGATCATGTAAAGTTGCCCCTGTGAGATATTACAAAGATTACTGTGTAAACTTGTTTTTATGATTGAAATGTATTCTTGTATATATGTGTTTCATTCTGTAATGAACTGAAATAAACTTGAATGTTTTTTATTAAATCTATTTTACTTTGTAAATTTTATGTTTTGACTTGGTATTGCATTAAATAGCACATGTTCTAATTTTTCAATTTGGAAATTGATGTCTCAAAGTTCTTGTTTACAAATAGGAGATGAACAAAAAGTCAGAAGTTGAAGAAGAATGATTTGTTACATTTTTAAAATTCCAAAATTATGCATAACACAAAGTCTACCCACAACAAAAGTATTGATATATTAAAATCTCTTGTTCAAATTTGAGTTTGAGTGAATACTTATTTATTTGTTAGTTTACATAGAGAGAAAAGTAATCTGAAAGCAGCAGCTTGGACCCCTAACAGAGCAACACCCTACAAAGGAATTTGAAACGACTCTGCCTGTTATTTACCACACAGGGGAAAAACCATCTATAACCCATCAATGTAATTTGAAACGCTAAGACTACCAGCATTTATGTTACATTTTGCAGTTTATGCTCCTGTTCTGACCAGCATTACTCTGATGCTAACAGTGCTCTGTCCTTCTGTTTCTCGAAGAAACTGTCAACAGAAAACACTGGGGAGCCATGAATGAATTGTGAAAGTCACATTTCTCCCGATTTAACTTGTGAGGCTTTGACTGTCAGCAACTTAAAGCAACATAATTGCAACTGCTGTTAATTTCTTCAGATGTTGTTTAGGCCTCTGAAAGCCGCATGTGGTGTGAAGGAAATCTTTTTGGTTGTAGAGCTCACTAATGTTTTCTGCATAGTTAATCTTTGTAGCAGAGGTGCTTGATTCATCTACTTTCAGTTTTGCATTTAAGTAGTCACAATGCATTCATCTTCATAATCGGACCAATGAGGGTGCCAACTCAATGTTTTCCCGTACAGGAGGGCTTTTTGTTTCAGAATATTCCATCTCATCTCATTTAAACACAATAACTAAGTTGTTTATAAGGGGTTTATTTATTTCCTGCTACTTGGCACTAAAATATGTTGAAAATATTTATTTTAAAAAAACACCCTAGTCTGAAGGTTACTCATCAGCAGGTGGCAGCACATTTCATGAAATACTTGTTTGAGAGCTGAGTTGTTAAAGAGACTTGGCACCTTCGCATTTTCTGTTTGTGGGCGAGCACAATAGTCTCCCCAGTCTGAAGACAAAACTCCTTCAACCTTTCAACTAAAGTGTTTTTATTTTGGCTCGACGACGATAATGAAATTCCTACCCAGCTTTTCTGGAATGACCTTGAGATTTATTTGCTGAAACAAGACAAACGAGAGACAGAACAGAACCAGAGCTTTGAAGCGGTTTGGCTTCGGTTATCCCTACCGGACCCGACCTTGGGGTGGTGTAGTCATCACTTTGTGTTGGCTGCTGTTCATCACTGGCGACGGCCGCCTTTCAGGGTCAGATATTGTACACTGTAAATAATTGTTCTCAGCAGCACTTTACAGCAATCAGTCACACGCCGTAGTGGATGCCGGTGTTCTGTTTATCTGTGCTACGGCTTGGTTCGAGTGAGCTTCGCGGAGCTTATTGCAAATGTGTCTGTGAGCCGTCGAGTCACATCGCTTGCTCAGCGGCCCAGTTGTGGCCCGGGTCTTTGGGGAGCTGTTGCAGTTGGTGTCCGAGGGCACTGCTTGACTTCTGGCTGAGTGAGCAGACAGCTGCTGGGGAGCCAGGCGTCAACTTGTCTGCACATTTCTTGATAAGACTTTAAGAAATTCAGTTGGATATGAAAGACTTGATGTAGATATGTGGCTTTTAAAGCTGCAGTGTTTCTGCTGAATATTGGACAAAATAAACTCAATACATACAAATTAGACTTGTTTTTAGGAAGTGGCTTTAATTGGTCGGTTATGATTATTTCACTTCTTTTTTTTCTTTTGGAGTAGCCCTGAATGTATTTGTATACATTCACACATTATAAAAGTTGATAATCTATGTCCTATTGAAAAATTGCCTTTTTTATTTGAGCACTTTTAGGTCGTGGAGTGGGCATTCAGGCTTACATAGCCTTGAGTGCCCCAAATATTTGCCTCCCTTACAACTACTATGAAATTACGCCGCTTTTTTTGTAATTCATAATGTATAAAGTAGATCAAAGTGTCTAGGAATTTAATAATCCACATGAGAAACGTGACACATACCGAAGACACATTTATCTTAGGCACTTTTAAAAAAGGGAAAGAGAACAATCAAATAAGGCAGATCCAAGTTGATTTTTACAACTCTTGGGTGGTTTCAATAAAATAGCATATTTCAAAAGCATCTATCGAGAGAGTAACTAATTAAAGGTATAAAACCATTGAAACTGTGATGAACAAGAGTGGAAAAAGGATGCTGTAGAAGTTCAAAATGGAGGGATGTACAGAGATTTCATCAATGCAGAGGGCACTGCATTTGCTCTCTATCACTGTAGGTTTCATACCCTGGGAGCTCTGTCTTTGAACATGTGATTAGGATTATTCATGTTTTGCATTCTTTTCAATTCTTTTCTTTGACTTGACTGCGTTGCATATGATGCTTAGCCTCCGTCAACCCATCTTGCTGTTTTCAACTCTGTAATGATGACTTCATGTACCTCCATAAACCAGAGTACAGCTGTTCAAGATGTTTCAAGCACATCCTCATCTTTGACACCAAAAGGTTGCGTTGAGCAGCCTTGCTGAGAAAGAACCCTTCATCTATATGGTACATGTGTGGTGTCAAGAAGCAAGGGGGGCCCCACATAATCACCCATCGAGCACCAGACAGCACCAACTGGACCGGGCCACGTGGCTTTGTCTTTCACCCTTTCTTTTGGAGGACCAGCTGTGGTCTGAGCGTGGCGAGTGTCAAACCCAGTGATGCTGCTGCTATAAATATGAGTCATTGAGTGGATGGAGCGTGAGTTAGTGACAGCTGTATGCTGGACCAAGGACACGCTATCTTGGCACCATTAAGGTAGACGGTCCAAATAAGGTCAACACAGTACGAGAGATTGCTACATACTTTTATTACGATTTTAGAGTATTTAATATGATCTTATTGTATTTGCAACCAGATGTAAGCAAAGAAGTGGAAAGTTTTGTCAAACTTCTGTGGTTTATTTGAAATTAGAGGGCAGATATGACATTTTAGAATCATAAATTTTAACCTGCTTTTCTACAGTTAAGATGTACCCTATATCAATAGTTTCATTTTTTATGTACCCTCTGTCAATGCAAAACATTTAATGATTTCCGATGATCACGTGAAATCAATAATCAATCCTGTGAAACATGTCTGAGCCAAATGGAGAAGGGTTTTGACTGCAGTTGCAGTTAGCTTATATATTCGTATTTTCACTTCCATTTCATCCATAGCATGTAGCATTAGCTCAAAGTGACTTTTTGGTCAAAACAACTGATTGTTGTGGGGAAACTAAAAGTACTCTGTTGTAAAGTGCCTGTAATTCGTCACAGTGGCAAATGACCACGAATAACAACAAAATTGTTATTCATAACCCTCAAATTCCTTCATATAGATCCAACTTCTGGTCTGGTTCTGACCATTATTGTTGCTCTGATGTGTACAGGCATGGGTCTCCACTTTCCTCCCACAATATAATAACCATGGAAGCTTGTTTGTAATCTATTACTTTAAGACTTTTCTCTTGACTTTGTCCACCTCACTGAATAAAAATCTATATAAATATCTTTTTTAAACTCTATTTCAAGTCATGCTTTACTATTGCTACTTCGGTCTTTGGTGGACATTACATTATGTATTGATTTGGTGGCTGAAATGTAACACCACTACTAATGGACGACTGCCTTTTTTTCCTCATACTGACATTAATGTAACTTTCATAATCTACATGATAGTGGATCATGATATAAGTTATGATCTACTTTTCCGTTTCAGTGGAAACGGAAAAGTTGCAAAAATCATGATTATATGTCCTTTGAAATATTGTCTCAGATTTTCTGAAAGTCAAAAGAATGGCTCCTCCAAACATTAAGTGGATGATAACAATATGCATGTGTAAGCCAGGGGGGCAAACTAACAATGCGTATGTGTGTGTGTACTGTCTGTACACAAGTGTGCGTGCGGACATGTTTGTGTGCCCTTTTCAAAGTGTGACCACCTGTCCTTTGTTAAGAAATAAATAAATAAACACTGGCCCCACCAGCTGTCCCTGGCAGTCCGTCCCTGCAGAGGTCAAGGGCTCCCACCGCTGGCCTTGTTGAGGTGGTGGACACTTACAACTTTCCTCTCAACTTCTCTCAAGTACCTCTAAACACAAACACACACACACACACACACACATTGGAACACACAAAAAGAACCAGGCTTTGAGCCTTGGAAAGGAATGTTTTATTACTCTGTCGAGTTACACTGCACATATCCCAGCTCGTCACCCTGCGGCTAAGCCCCATCACATGGCCCCTGCTTTCCATGTGAATGTGTTGGTTCATAAGAAATGCACACAGGCAGGAAGTTTAAGCTCCGGATCCCTGAAGGCAGATGTGAGAAGTTTGGTGCCGGTGAGCGCTCCAAGGCCTGCTGCTACTGTGGCTGCTTACAGTAACATTGAGAAGGGCCCTTATTTACAGTGCCATAAGCTGGCTGAGGCTGTTGGGGTGGCTATGAATGATCTTGGGAGGACATTGTTTTCTTTATGTTGGAGCTGGCTGGCTAGCGCCGCCGTGTCGTCTGTTTGTGTATAAAGTACGTGCTGGGGAGCTGGGCCAGACAATAGCCCGGCTGAGCTACTACCCACGCACACAATAGAGCAGTGGGATGAGGCCGTGGTTTTTTGGGGGCTTTGGGGGGCGGGCAGTTTTGGGCGAGCTGGATGCAGCCCTTGTCTATATGGCGTTCTCAGAGTGTGGGTGAGCTGGGATTTGGGGGAGGGTGGTGGGAACCCGAGCACATCCCAATTGGGATCACGTAGCAGAGCAGCTGGATTTCTTTCATGGTGCAGCAGGGAAATAATTAAAAGTATTATTTCGTATTGAAAATGTTCAGTGAATTGGCATGAATCTCCTTAATTAGACACACATTTGGTATGAGTGTGTTTACACACAAATACTGTGTGTAATCAAGTCGAGTTTTGATCAAAACTAAATAGCAGTCAAGTGGGTTTGTTATGGAGGTTTTATCTCTTCTTCGGTATATTGGAAACAGGTCAGAAACAATAGGAGCTCATCTTGAAACTACTCTGTCCTTGAGGTCAGTTTACGCTTTCAGACAGATAGGGCCTGTAAGACCTGAAGTATTGTCACACTGTTGTCTCTGTACACACTGCAGCACTCCATACACACAGCAACCACTAGTGAGTCAGACAAGGACTTCTCATTGGCATACGGTGACACCCACCTTTATTCGCACCCATAGTGAAAATGTGTAAAAAGCCTTAAAATAAATTAATCTTTTACTGCAGTGGCATAATCTTCAATTATTATTTCTTTTAATCCAGTGGAGTGCATTTATTCTGAACTTTCAGTGGGCAGAGAGTTCAGTGTCAAGATTTTCTTTTTTAATAAAACCTTCACTGGAATCGAAATATGACAGCAGAAAAGGCACATCTGTTTTAGAAAAAAAGTCTTTCATGCTTCCTAGAGAACTGCAGCCAAGTGTTGAGTTTTTACATGATACTAGAAAGAAGACTTTTCTCTCCTATCATCACAAACATAATCTCCTCTGGGAATTTACCTGGAATTGTTTGCTAGAGGAGACTAAGAGATTTTTAGCAAAAAAAAAAAAAAAACGGTTCAGGTGTGGGAAAAACATTATGAATATGCAAAAAATCTCCTCATTCTCATGGTTTAATATGGAGGATATGTGAAGCTGTGGGTCTGTTTTACTTCAAAGCCTATGTGAACATTGTAAAATAAACTGCATTATGAATCATTGAAATAGTAAGGCATTTTAAATCAATATCAAGTGGACTGCCAGAAAACTAAAAATGAGTTGTCTCTGGGTTTTTCAATTGAATATTTATCTAAAAGTCTCCAGACTAATATAACAAGAAACAAGCTAAAAAGATCATGAGAGAGGACTCTGGATTGTGATAAGAGAAACAAAAATTCCCTATCTGCGTAAGCCCTGACACACATATTTCTTGTGAAATATTATGGTAGAAAATCTGCTTTGTTATTGTTTTTTTAATCAAAGCTAGCTGATAATCAGCTGGTGTGAAACTGCTTTAAAAGGGAACGGGGCGTGGGGAAACAAAAAGATTGCCACACAAACAGATAAAGTTGTTCCATTTAATTCTATGTAGAATCTCAATAAAAGACCTAAATCAAGATTGTCACATTTTCACAGCACACGCACACAGTCACACTCCAAAAACAAAAGCCCAAACAAAGAAAAATGCACAATTAAAGATCAAAGTAAAATTGTCTCAGTATCTAAGCAATGCCAAATCTGCACAAAGATTGTCCTCTAAATCTCTATACTGCTAACACTGAAGCAACTGCTCGCTAGAAAATATACTTTCATTTAAAAAATTATATTAGATTCTAATGGCACTTCTAAAAAGTCTATTGAAAATGTATGTGTTCGACATGTAGAAGTGGTTGTTGTTTTTTTTTCCACATATGAGCCAAATTAAAACCAAGAAGAAAATGTCGTACAGGAAGCATATGAAATAATAAATATTTTTCATGATTATTCACAGTTGTAACCTGCAGAGGACACAATTCCAATGATTTGCTTTCGATTTGAAAGAGCATACAGCATGAGGGGCAAACGTATCCCTCTTTCAAGAAGAAGAAGAAAAAAATCTGCGTTTCACATTCAGCAGTGACATAAAAATAAAAATACAAATGAAACAGATTAATTTCCAGTAGTATTGGCTTAAAAAAATTAAACACAAAGGTGACTTCAATTTAACACAACCACAGCTACTTTATTCACAAAATTTCAACCCTCTTGGTTTAATCTCTCACAATAAATCACTAATGACTGTTTTTTAGTTTTGCCCAAACATTTTATCTAAAAAAAAAAAAAAAAGAAAAAGAAAATTAAATATCTTAATATCAGCAGGGCATTGTTTCTGTAAGGCAAAAACACAAAATAAAAATTAAAAAGTTTTCTCCAGATGCAGCACCGATTCGTGTGTCTACAAGGCACATTTGGTGATCATCCTGGAGGTATAAATAAAAACAGCAAACAAAATCAAGATTTTTTTTCTCATTTTTTCATTTTAGTTATTCTACCGCTGTACATTAGAGGATCAGAAAGGTTCCTTTAAAAAAAAGAAAGAAAATCTACATTCCTTTGTGCTCCATTTCAAATGAACTTCACCAGCACTTATATGTGTGAAAAGGAGTGTTTTTATTTCATTCAAGCATCACTGCTGGGTTTGAATCAGGGGAAAAAAACAACAAACTCTTGCAATTCCAAGCAAAATCTGCCTCCTTACTCATTGTAAGAAAAAAAAAAATGCCAATAGCTGTTTCTGAATTCATTTGCTATTCTCTAAAGACCAGAAAAAAAATTTAATCAGGGAACAATGGACATTTTTCCACCACATGCTTTGAAGCCTTCGAACAATGCATCTGTTTACTGTCTGCCTTTGCTAAATACATTTCTCACATTCCACCGGTTCCATTCAACCCAGAAAAAGTGCAAAAAGAGGCTTGAAGTGCCTTTTCTCCCCATAGCTTTGGAGAGCAAGGAGATACACAATGATCCCTTGAGAACTACCTGGAATTGGAAGAGAGGTGAAGGAGGCGGGTGGAGGGGGGACAATGCCTGTATTGTCTGGTTTCTATAGGTAGCCAGTAGCGTATCGGTGCGGCTGTGCTTGTGAACAACTGTTTCACCTGTCAGAGCAGAAGTCGAAGCACTACTAAATGATTTGTAGCTTGAAGGTGGAGCTCAATAGGCTCCTAGACGTGGAGAAGGAAACAAACTCAAAAAGATGTGTCAACTCACACACTTTCTGACATGGGGGGAAAAAAACAAACCCATTTGATAAATATAATATATATTTACATTAAATACACAAATAGTAAGAAATAGCAGCCTAGACAATAGTGTTGAAATTATATGCATGCTAAAAAGAAGTGCTTCTCTGTGTTCCATGTGAGACATATGGAAAACTCTGGAGAGATTTTCCAAAACATTATATATTAAAATACGATTACAGTAAGTTGATTTGCACAGAGAAAAAAGAAAAACAAAACAAACCGACAGACCCAACACCAGTTAATGTGTACCAACATCTCTAGGCAAAAAAACAAACACCTAAAAGTAAACCCTGAACCAAGTCCAACTAATAAATAATTTCTGATCAAGTCTTTTCAGGACAGATTAGATGAATATTTTGAACTTTTAGTGCTACTCCCAAGGTAAGAATCCATAACAGCACCTATGCATAAACAAACAGAACCATTTCCAGCCCATAAAGAGACAAAGGCTTCATCAGTAGTAACTTAGACACATGCAGAGGTGCAAAAGAAGGAGAAAATTCAGTAGAAGCAGCTAAATGGCAAATGTTAGATGCTTTCTAATTTTGATTCCGCACCATCAGTGTACCTTTTGTATCATACCAAAAAAATAACAAGGTCTTTTACCAGCCAAATAACTGACCCAATTGAGTCAATAAAACAAACCAAATTTATTTTAGAACATATTGCCTTTTTTCAGTGACTGGTAATGCTTTTGGATATTTTTTTAAAAAGACACTTGTTATTACTTGGCATTTTAAGATAATCCACGTTTTTTAAAGGCTTCAACAGTTTAAAAAATAAAAGCATAGCAACATGTGCTAATTTAGGAAGTACACTATATTAAACATTAGGAATTTCATTAGGCAACAGTGTTACAGACGTTAGTTTACTACCTTTCTAGAGATGCACTGATCAATATGTCAGAGCTGAAAATCAGGCAATTTCCCTTGATCAGATCGGATAGTTGCTTACTGTAGAAAATCAGTTTTCCCCTTATTTATTAAATGGATATAAACTAAGAATATTTTTGGTCTGTCCCGTTTTTGCATTCAAAAACAAGACAGACTAACTTTGTGATTATTTTTGTGCAGATCATGTAGCTCGCAGAATTAATTAAAAAAAGAGAAATTCTTCCATAAAATATCTTTGATGGATACATTATATTTAGTCTCTGATGATGACAATTTAAATTCCTACAGATGCACCGATCCATTTGGGCCAGACCCAGATATCAGGAATGATATCTGGCCCTGATCTGCTCAAACCTGACCTGCTCAAATTTGTAATAAACATGTCAAACATTGAAAAAAAATCTTTTTTTTTTTTTCAAATTCATCACATGCATTAAAACTAAAAAACATTACAGGCAGTTTGTGGTCTATGATGTCCTTGTATAAGAAAAACAGACTAGATGAGCCATTTTTGGCTAGGTTATGCAGATAATCTTGCTGTTGTCTGCTGCCTATAAATAGAGAAACTTCTCCAATTAAATATTTTTGTTGGATGGATTATATTTAGTGTATAAAGATGATTTAAATTGCTAGCGACAAACCAATCAGTCGCTAGTTGAAAGAGGCTAGTTTCCCCAGTCTTTTCTGACTAGTGGTCAATAGGTCAAATAATGAGCTTTTATTTTCCTGCTTAATAAATGCAACTAAAAGTGTTCTATGTTTGTAAATACATTAACAGCATTTGCTTTGGTGCATTTTGTTCAGTTTAATTCAGAGAAAAACACAGACAGTTAGGACTATATACTTTGACTAAAAAAAAAAAGTGGATATTCGTATAAGCCTCAATGTTTTTGTTAGACTACTTGTACTTCAGTGTATTATAGTCCTGACTGATAAAAATTAGCTGTCAAGAATCAGTATTGGCAGATCTTGTGGGCAAACTGAAATCAGTATTGATCAAGAGACGCGTGATTGGTGCATCTCTGCTACTTTTCATCTCTGTTCCGTCTATAAAGTAGCAAATATAAGGCCAATCTACCAAGATGTGCTCAAAACTAAAGGAGCTGGAAATTGAATCCATCAAAAAGGCAAAAGAATACATACGATGGCCTGCATGCCTTGTTTCATACAACATAAAAACTTCATTTCCAAAACTGAACAGTAAAAAGTCAAACTTCCAGTAGTTACACCTCATTCATTTGTGTTTTCTGCTTCATGATAGCATAAGGGCTACAAAAACCCCCAAAATAAATAATAAAATAATGTAGGTGCTTAAAAGGAAATCATATATTGCTACTCACGGACGGTTCTGATCTCCCATGTGCACAAACAAAACTCATTCTCTTTCTCTCTTGACGATTGTGTGTAAGCATTACGCATTGCCAAAAGGATTTGAACCTTTCAACAAATAAACTCAACAGATTGATAATAAACAAGAAAATATCAAGTGCATCATCTGATTTGTTGAACTCTCTCTGACACATTACCAGTAATCTCAGCAGCCTCAGACAAAGTCCAGCACAAGAAACAGCTCCAGTTTGAAAGTTGCTACATCTTTATAAACTTAAGATATGTCTTTAAAAAACTGCCAACTTCTATATAAGAACAGCAAAAATGGTTCAGTAGTAGTAGTCAGTGTATGACAGGACATTCTGTCTGATATGGCACTGGTGAGAGGTGTTTTTATCCAATGGCAAGAGTTTTGACAAGGCCACAGTGAAACTTCCTGATGTGGCGGTAAAGGTCCCCAGACTGGGTGAAGCGCCGCTCACACCACTTACAGGCGTGAGGTTTCTCGCGCGTATGAACCACTGCATGCCGACTCAGGTTGTGGGAGTACTGGAAGCTCTTGCCACACTGGCCGCAGGTGAACGGCTTCTCGCCGGAGTGGGTGCGCTCATGGCGTTTCAGGGTGTACATGCACGAGAAGGTCTTGTTGCACTGCATGCATGTGGGGACGGAACCATCCGGGGACAGCTTGGAGCGGGCACCGTCCTTCTCGCGGAAGTGCGAACTGAGGTGCAGCTGCAGCACGTGGGGGCTAAGGAAGACTTTGCTGCAGAGGGGACACACACACACCTGTTGCCCCGGAGGTAGAAGCACCCCGCTGGAGGTGGAGATGTCGGAGGAGGCCAGGTCGTCCTCTTCCTCTTCCTCGCTGTTCCCCAGTAGCCCGCCCCTCCTGTCCGGCTCGCTGCCTGGGGCGCCCTCCCGCCTCCCGCATGCCTCCCCCTCCTCGTCCATCAGGTCCTCCTCCTTTGAGAGCAGGGTGGCTGTAGCACCGTTGTTGCCTGGGAAGAGGGCAGCGAACCCTGTCACCACTGAGCTCCTGGCACTATTCCCAAAGCGCTGGCTCTCAGGGCTCATCGACTCACTGTCCTCCTGCTCTGACAGCAAGTCGTGTTCGTCTTTAACAAGTGGCTCAGTGCCCTGCTGCTGGCTGTCGAGGGCCAGCTGTCCCGAGACGTAGGAGGGGTGTAAGAGATCTCTGCTAGACAGAGGCTTGAAAGACAAATCCAGCGCACAGTCCATGTCATCTGAAGCGCAGGACCTCTGGGACAGCAATACGGTGGAGCTACTGACATCAGCTTTTGTTTTTCCAGCTGTTTGGACGCAGGTCTCGGCCTCCGCTGACATATAATTGACACCTACAAGGTCCGGGGACCTGCCGGAGTGACCGTTCGCCTTCTGCCTGCTCTGCATGGACCTATCACAATCAGTGACAGCCAGCCTGACTTCACTGTTGTCTGTGTCAAAGTCTTCTGCCGGGGGGGCCCTATGGAGCCCCTGAATGTGTCGCTGAATGAGTTGCTTACAGTGCAGCTCACCATCTGAGGAGTTCTCCCTCTCCACACAGCCGAGTCCCAGGCCCTCCCCTAACTTCTCATCCAGGGAAGAAAGTTCCTTATCTTTAAGTTTGCCTTTGCAGACTTTCACTATATCATACATGTGGAGGTAGCTGGCTGCGGCCAGAACATCCTCCACGGGCAGCGCGCTAAACTCCAGCTTCCCCTCATACATAAATTCAAGGAGGAGACTGAAAGCTGGAGCCGTCACAATGTCACTGTTGAGATACACAACGTCCCTTTTGTACAGTTGGTCCCTGTAGAAGAGGTGGAAGTACATGCTGCAGGAGGCCAGCACAGCTCTGTGCGCTTTGAATCGAGCCTCCCCGACGAGAACAGTGCAGTCACAGAGGAAGCCTTGGTGACGCTGCTGACTCAGGCATTGCAGCAACTGGCGGCTATGGTCTGGGAACTCCATTCTGCCTTCATAACCTGATGGAAAAACAGGAAAAACAGGATAGTGGATAAAACAAGCGAGGAGCACATAGAGGGCACAGCGCAGAGCTTTAGAGGTAAACACGTAGTGACCTAAAGCACAGAGAATATGAGCAGCGATATGAGCTAAATAGCGCAAAAACAGTGACATTAAATGACATTATATTACAACTAAAAGCGCACATCCAATGGTAGATTCTGATATGGGTGATATGGCTCACCACTCAGGGCATCATTAAACTGGTGATGGCACAAGAGATTGGAAAAAAAAAAAGTATTTATTTTTTTATTTGGTGAAGTAACTGCTATATAAAGATGTGTCAAACCTGGACATAAATATTCTACATTTATAATATTCTTTCAAATTTAATTTGATTAATGTCCCTAAACATTAAAAAATATATTCACTTGTTTGTCAATTGGAGAAAAAAATTAAAAAGAGGCAGTTGCCCAGGGCATCATTAAAGCATGAATGGTCACCACTCACACCTTAAGATCTGAACAGAGTTGAACAAAGATGCAAAAGATTCTGGAGCAGAATTTGATCAGGTGCCCCAATTCCAACTCACTACATGTAATAAACAAAAACATAAAACTAAATTCTAATGAGACATGAATAAGATGTAAGTGAAAGTACTGTAGCAACTAGGGTTTTGCTCTAGATGTGTAGGGCATGGATTTACGCAGCACTAACCTGAACCCTATTAAGTCCAGGTAACACAGAAAAACACAGAGTCCTGGTGTTGAAAATGCCATACTATTAAGGTAACATTGTTTTGTGTAGAAATAACTGTGGCTATTATATTATTTAAAAGAAATGAAATGGTAAAACAACTCAGATTATGTAAAATATAAAGTTGTTGCATTCTTTTGTGAATACCATACCAACTTTATATATAAAGCACTTCATACACCAAGATACCTAAACTGTCTTTTGAGGAATCTGTGCTCACAGTGTAGGTCACACACCCTACATTTGATCTGTCCTTGTTTTTAATTTTCATAATAGTTATGACGCCCTCTGACACAGCTACATCCTGGGTGAAGCGCCATACTGTCTATATCCAATCCTACAAATGCATATAAATCTAAAAATCAATTTACTTTAGTAAGATTTTAAATTGTCTTTATAGAACAGAAATTTGAAATTTTGAGGCATATTTTGTGTGCTCTCAGGGGGCCCCAAACAGCTGCTTGGTCCACTCATAACTTGGACCAGTTTTGAATTTAAAATTCATCATCATTAACTTTGTCCAACTTGAAAGTTAATCATATATTTTTATAAGCTTTGCGCTCACCCTCCCTTGATTCACAAAGTGAACGGACCCCCTCCAAATGATTCCCAAGTGAGTATCCCTGCGCTTCCGCACTCACCGGGGCTTCTCCGTATGTGGACAAAAACTGTTTACGGGACAACCAAGTGGGAATGCGAGTGGAAGAGCTCGTCCGGGAGGCTGAGGTGAAAAAATAAGAGCGGTGCAGAATGAGTAAACTGCTGCTCTGCCTGCTAATTACACTGCAAGCTGTGGAGTCAGCTGCTCTGACATCACCGCAATAGAAACGCTACCTCCAGCTGTGCTCCTCTTTATGCCATATGTTAACGCTGGGTAACGCAGTAAAAAAAAAAGCCTAACAACTTAGGTAAAAAAATATATGAATGTATTTAAAGCTGCTGCTACATTACACTGTATTTTAAACTTTTTAATATCGCAAAACAGCGTTTTAATGAACACTCAAACACGCGCTGAACTGGACGCACTTGTTTAAAGTGAATAAAAGGTATTTATAGAAAAACACCCCGACGCTAAGGTTTTATGATGCAAAATTCTTATTTATGCGCGACTTTGTTTTACAAAGGAGAAAAAGGAGGAGAAAACCGAGCTCCGTGTGTCCGTACTGGGAGCCTTTTAAACAGCGGAGGAACTCACAAGCAGAAAGCCAACTGCGCTGAACGAAGCAGAGAGGGGTTCACTCTTTTTTTTTTTTTTTTTTTTTTTTTTTTTTAACTTTCGCTTTCTCCGTTTTAAAAGGCACGAAAACAACACTCCCTCTTACTTACATGTATTACCGCTCCTATCGTCGTCTTTTTCCTCCCCTTCTACAAGCTCCGGGGTGCTCTCATGATGTACGGCCAGATGTTCGCTTCTTCTTGCCGTTTCTTGAGGCTTCCAGTCCCGACCCTGAGAAGGCAGGCAGGCTGCGCTCACAGCGCTGCTGTGTGTGTGTCAAAGCAGGTTGATAATGGCACAAGTCTCGCGATAGCACTTCGGCCACAATAAGTTCTGTACTACTCCGCGAATTCACACAGCGGCAGCAAGTAGCAGAATACTACACTGGAAGAGGGGAGGGGGCAGAGTACATTTGCTGTCTGCTTGAAACACCTGTCCCACGAACAGGGCTGGCTTTCAGCGTCATAAATCTCTTCAGTGTGGCGAACCTGGAGCAACTACAGAAAATTGTTTAAAACTAACATAAATTAAACATAAATTATTATGCGTTTCCAAGTAGCTATAACTCTTGAGATTTTTCACATCATTGTGAGGTGTAAAGAAAATGGTACGCTTTTTCAAATGTTTCACTCTTATTTTGCTTTTAGACCCTTTTACTCTGATATTTTTGGGGCTTTGACACCCCAAAGCTCTTCTACAAGGCTGCCTTATGGACCCTTCTCCTGAATTAATTATTTACCAGATGCCTGCACTGGCTTCTACATGTATGTATACAGTAAATAAATTTTTTAGATATGCAGTGAAATGTTCATAAGACATCCTCAAAGTCTGAATCATGTTCAGGATTCAAAAATTATATTAAATAAATTGCCAAAATTGTTAAAATTTTAAACAAAGTCAATTTTAACATTTGGGGCTGCTAGGATGTATCTTCATTCATTTTTCAAATCTATACTAAAACAAATCAGTTCAAGTCTGGTACATTTTCAGGTTCCACACATTATTATTCATCTACATTGTCTCTTAGTTGATATAAATATATTAACTAAGAGACATTTACTAATATAAGTAAAACTCTAAAATTGATTGAGGCTTCAGTTTTGTATTTGCTCAGGGAATTCCATCTTGCTAGCTCTTTCATTTTCTCAGAAATAACCAGTACCTTCAAAAGCCAGTTTAAATTTGATTAATTTAGCAAGCTTCTAAAAAATGTTGCATGTGGTTTTATATCTGCTTTTGGATGAAAGAAGCTATTTTCTGCCTCAGAGAAGTGATCACTGTGGTATCTGAACCGATAAAAGAAGCATAAATACCTTATTGTATCATAGCAGGTCAGTGGCCTGTTGTGAACTTCTGGAGGTTGAATCCACTGATGCAGTTTTGTGTCAAAAAAATCCCTGGCTCCAAACCAAAATAGTGCTTTTGTTTCTTCAGACAAGACCAGGTTCTGAACCAGATTTATGCTACAAAAGACCGCTTTTATTAAATCCTTTGAAAAGCAATGAGTAAAACACCATCCTGAGTTTCCTCTGTAATCATTAAGGCAATAGGCGGTGACAATCTGAAGAAACAGGGGCTCGAAGTTGCAGCTGCTCATCTCGTGGCCCCTCTATCTCCCTTCCTCCCCCCTCTGGCCCTTCTTGTGCTCCCCCAACTGCTTCAGTCACCTTTGCCCCGTGTTCCAGCTGTCGTGCGCTTTGAAAGGGCCATTTGCAGCTCCTCGCAGCCTCCTGACACAGAAGGGAGTGAGCAATGTGACGGGAGACTGCAGCCACTGGTTGGAAGGGGCCACCAGATAGATTCTTATCCCCTTAGTACTTTATTCCATTTTTATTGTTGCTGTTACCAGCAGACGATAAGAACAAGACAAAACTTAACAAAAGATGTAAAACTAACAGAATCCTGATGAATTAAAAGTGAGGTTACGCAAAAACACAATTTATCATTCAGCACCAAAGCACAGACACAGTCACATCCTTCCAGGGGCAGTGATGTGGATAAGAATAGGAGCCTTGGCCCCGTGTTTCTCATACCCTGGCAAACGTAGGCACCCAACAGAGGAGGGGTGTGTGTGTTCACAGGGCAAGACAAAGCAGTGGTTGTGCCTGGGGACCGGGGCCTCAGCGGAGAGAGGCTCAGCACGGTGAAGGTTCTCACACACTGGAAAAAAAACAAAAAAAACGATAGAGACAGAGAGAACAAGAGTGGGGGGAGCAGGGGACAGCAAGAACACTTCCTGGAGGTTCATTCTTCCTCCCTGCAATCATCAATGGCATTCTCCCTCTGACCCACTCCTCTCCCAGACTAACAAAAGACCCCACATTCCAGTGTAGCCTGACCGGCCAACCAGCCAGACAGCCAGCCACGTCTTTCTCCCCACTGCACCAATGTCTCATGATGGCAGTGGGTTGAACTGTGGGTTGAACTGTGGGTGTCAGTCTGAGAAGGTTTGTGCTTCAGAAAAAAAAATTGCCTTGCTTAACATCACTTTTTAAATATACTTTTAGAAAATCAATATATTTCATAGAATCTGAGTAGAGCTGTACCAGATGTTCACTGCAGATTTTCTGCACAAAATCTCTGCATGTAGTGCCTTATATATATTATATTCCCACCTCTCACACCACAAACTTAGAATTTTATATTACAGACTAGTAACACATTATTAACAAATAGAAACCTGAAAAGAGTGGTGTGCATTTATTTTTAAGGTCCACTTTATCAATAAAGAAAGTCAGTGAAATTGAATGCCTTCAGATGTTAACTAATTTGCAAAGGTAATCCACCTCTGTGTAATATGACCTCAGTCTAAATGAAGCTGAAATGTGAAAGTCTCAGAGGTTTGATAGAGAATATCAGTGAATATATAGATTCAGGAAGACCAAGCAACAGCTCAGACACATCAGGAATAAAGCCGGATAAAAATTGAAAGAAGAGTTAGTTTAAAAAAAGATATCCCGAGCTTTTAATATTTCCAAATGTTTTTTTTGTTTGTTTGTTTGTTTGTTTTTTTGACAAGATAATGACATTTGAAATATTTCACTTATATGTGTAATGAATCTGGTCACTTTTTGAAATGACTCTCAAACATAATGAACTTTTTCATAACATTCTCATTTTCTTAAGCTGTGACTTCAATCAAGTATTTTTAAGTACTAGGAGATGGGAGCTCCATCAAAAAGCAAAAGAAAAGTAAAATGTATGGGATTCCCTCTGTGAGCTCTGTTTGTATTATGACAGGAACAGCCAGGCAAAGCTGACTCATGGTAACAGTGAGGAACACATCACAGAGTAAGTGACAAAATAAGAGGAAATGACAGTAGAATAGACTCGGAGATAGAGGGCACACAGACAATAAATGTTTCATCACAGAAGGAAGTCTAGTGGCAGTCCTGGAATCCTGTCATCCACTAGTAACTTACTGCACTGTTGTGTTTTATTGTACCTCTACTACAACGTTATTTAAACTTCACTATGTATCTTTAGAAGGCAGAGGAAGAAACAGGGATTAAACACCACACCCAGGAAGTCATTGTATAAGAATGTTTTAAATTTATGCAGTCTGAATCCCGTTTGCAGCACTTCAGCTTTTCACGCAGTTGTAAATATGCGGGAACTGAGAAGGCCAACTGATGCTGTTTTGAAAGTAAGCTGCATTTCTGGAGAATATCATCTGTTGCCAACATGTGTGAGCTCTGGGCTGCGGGCACTTCTGTTTAGCACCTAGAGTCTTTTAAAAATCATTGTTCTATAAATCCAATAAATACACATCTTCATTACTTTCACATTTGTTTTATTCTCTAAATGACAGTTCATGTAATAAAGTTTATTAGGAATGAAATGTTCCATTTTGAATTGTTTCCCTTTTTTAATCCTTCCAAAAACAATTTAAAAGCAAAGAGTTAGTAGTTTGAAGAACAATTACAATGCTTTGTAAAAAGTATTGGTATCCCTTCAGTTTTACAACCAACTAACTAGAACCACAAAATTAAGTGTTAGAGTGACATTTTATTTTTTTAAGTCAGAAAAAAACAGACCAGCACAAGTTATCACATAATTCTAAAGAATATTTTTTTTAATGAAAATTATATCTTGTGAGTAAAAAAGTAATTTGTGGAATAATTTGTAATTATTCCAAATCATTTGTAATCTGTACATCTAGAGATTGATATGTTTGTCCATCTTCCTTGTAATATAGCTCAAGCTCAGACAGACTGGACTGAGAGCATCTGTGAACATCAGTTACACATCAAATTTTTCCACTTAAACTCAAATAACAGGTCTGAATGCTGACTGGGCCATTCTAGTATATATACATATTTTGATGTAATCTACTTTATTGTAGCCCTGATTGTATGGCTACCCTGCTGAAAGGTGAATCTTCACCCCAAATCTTAAGTCTTTTGCAACAGGTTGCCCCCTCCTGTATTTAGCATCATCATCAGCTTCACTGTAGCTGCTGAAATAAAGCATCCCCTCAGTATGATGTTGCCACTACTATGTTTTACTGTGTTCAGTATGACATATAGTGTTAATTTTCTAAACCATTCCAACGTATTTCTGACAGTATGGCTTTACACTGCCAGAAGACAAAGTTTGCAGTGTTATTTGTCCACTATCCAGTATTTTTCACGCTAAGTTTATTTATGGACTCGCCTGACAGAAAAAGAAATTTCTTCCATATTTGCTATAGGTATATCTTAAATGGCGTATGACAAATTTAAACATTATTTTAATGGCTTTTCCTCAACAGTGGTTTTCTTCTTGCGCCTTTCCATGAAAGTTAGAGTGCACAACTAATAGATGTCCTCTTGAGCACCTGGGCATGTTTTCACTGGCATGATTTGGTTGAAAATTGCACCAGTTGCTTTTTTTGGATGACAAATAGAACAGTTCTTCATGATATCTTTTTACAACTTAATATTGACTACAATGATGAAATTCTTTCTCAAAATCATTCTTAAGGCCAAGTTAGTCTCCACAGATATTTTTTCTTTGTTCTCCTCAGCTAAAGAGCACAACAATTAAAATACAAAAAAACGAACAAACAAAAAAACAAACAAACAAACACAAGTTACAGGCCCAGAAGCAGGTTTTCTTGATTTAGTCCATGAAACATCAAATCAGTTTCATGAAACATCAAATCACAGTATGCTTATCCAGATGAACAACTTGAAATTGTGGACAGTTGCTGAATAATCTCACCATTCCATGTAAATATACAGTGCTGTTTGTCAAAAGTTTACATACACTCACAATCAGCATCAATGTCACATTAATCTGAACCTTTTATTGATGCTTTAAAACAATTATTTTTCTTTCTATGGAGCAAGGATTAGACAACATTCAACTTGAGTAATTTTCAAAAATAAAAACTGGGTGCTTCTGTTTGAATTTATTGTGTATTTTCTTTAATTTTGTATGTTTGTGTATGTTTACAGGATATTTATATTCTATCCTTCTATCCTACTTCTAGAACTGAATCAGTTAAATAAATTAACCTTTTAAAGACATGTTGCTGTTTTGAGATGCACCTGTATTACAGGGAACTAGCTGCTTAGATAAAACAGAGGGTTCATCGAGGCCAATGCACATGTTTTTTTCAATGACACTCCTCTAGTGAACGCGACTGATATTAGGTGGGCGATAGGACCCGGGAGACGGCGGGCTGCCACAGAGGCACAGCAGACTGCGCGTTTGGGAGGTGTAGTGGAAGAAAGGCAAAGAGAAACGGAGTAAATGAGAGCACTTCTGTCCACATTGTTGACGGACTTACCAACTTAAAACACCGCCGAAGCACCAAAGTATAATGAGACGGGCACACTGTTGAGCTGCTGTCCAGGTAAATGTCCGTCTTTTCCTTCGCATGGTTGTTTACAAGAGGCCGAGAGCTAAAACAGGGTAGGTCCCCATTGTACTTAACATGAGATGCGGTTATTCTCACCCAAGCTGCCCCGCTAGGCCCCTTTCTATCGCTAAAAGCAAACCTGGAGTTAGCCACTTTTGTGGCTTCTCTTTACCGATGGAACTACCCCACAAGAAAAGTCGGCTTATAAATACAACTTAAAGAATTATTATGCAGGATTTAAGCCACTTTTCGAGATGTAAACCACTCAGTTTATGACAATGACCTCAGCGAACACGCCAGAGTATCTGTTTTTGCTTGAAACTGTCCACCTCTGCTGGAAAAGTTGTTTTTGGTGGAGCTTCATGGCCCCGGGAGGCGAATGAAAACAAATGAGCTCAACAAGAGGAGGGCAGCTCATTCATTGTTTAATAAAAACGACCTCTGTATTTGTTTATCTACTCGATTGCCAAACGTTTAATCTTTGTTGTTTTAAATTATCACAGTAACAGATAACAGTAGCCCACCTTTGCTGTGACTCTCAAAATGGGGCCTTTTAACTCCCTTGGTCCACAATTTAGAACTTCAGGGAGGTCTTAAGGGAGAAAAGTGGCCACAACAGTGTTATTTTGTAGTTTTCCACTCTAGTAATCAGTGCAATGAGATAATGCATGTTTTTCATGTCTTCACTGTCATTATCAACACCACCTACAGCAATGACAGTTGTTCGTATCTAAATCACCGAGTTTATTTGTGCGAGCGTGTTGAAAAGCATGTTGATGGAAGTTTAAAGTTACTATGCAGTGATTTCTATTTTTTAAAACCAGCAAGTTTATGCTAACAATAAAAAACAGAGATGGGTTGTAAAGCATTGACTTCCACTGTTTTTATTTATTTTTGAATGTGCAGTAGGGGGAAGATAAAACACAAACTCTGCTTTGTGTGTATTTGGGATAACATCACAATGGGTACAAGAGTGGGGACGGCTGACCAATTCATACTCCATTTTATACCTGTAAACAAGCCATTTATTCACATAGACTGAGCATCACTTTACTTTTACTGAAAACTTTCCATTACATTCAATATTTTGAATGATATCTCTCCTGGATAACTCTAAATAGACCTACTAGTGGTAAATATTGAGTCGTATAACTTGAATTTCATTTGAATTAAAGATAATCTACAAAGTCTAAAGGTTTAAAAAAGCCAATTCCTGCAAAGGATGAGGCCATTTGAATCCTTTCCATGTTTGTGAGACATTGCAGTTTTCAGACATATAACACAGTTGCTGTCAGACCAAAACATTGCATCTAAAAAAAAAGTGCAACTTGCAGTTCACTATGAGTAAAGTACAGAAGCTTGCTATAAGTATTTGCTTGTTAAAGTGGGTATGAAACTTGAAGGGTATGACTTGGTCAAGACGAAAAGTCCCAAGGTAGAAGACATAATTTCGAAACCACATAAAGTTGAGTACAAAATTAGCACAACTGCAAATGTGGTGAAAATGATGTGAATGAAATGCTTCACACCCATAGTGACTAATATATCGACAATGTGGCAAATAAGTTACTTTTGATAAATTTTAATATTAATTCTCACGCTTTCTAGTGGTATTTGAGAAGGGATTCAGCTTTATGATAGTTTGACTCCCCAAAGCTGTAATTCAGTGTATGGGAAAGCAGATTCGTATGCATTGATCTATTTATTATTTTTTTTAAAGATATTTTTTAACTGAGAGGATAAAGCGATTCTCCAGGTGTATCTCTTTGAATGGGTATGGGTTTTTCCAGTAAGGTGGTTACTTTAGCTCACCTGAAGAGCTACTTTCTGAAGGTCAAGCAATGGGATTTTATTTCCTTTTTCTTACTTCCTCCTTTTGTTGTTGACTGGAAGAATGGCAATGGTTTGGGCTGTACTCCAGGTGCATGCATGCTGCAATCAAGTGTTATAATTGGGGCCTGTTTGGTGGTCATTTTAGTGGTTAGTAGCTTCTAGTGTTTTATTCAAACTTGATTACAGTATCAATTAAATGTCTTTCGATAATCTGTCCCTTGTAGTCTGTTGTGACTCACTTCACTCACCACTTTAATTTGTTTTATTGCTCAACATTCCTGAGATCCATGTAGTGTGATATAGACCTCCACTGATGACAAACGTTTTGCAGCAATTGTTCAGAACACAATTAAACAATTTAAAAAACCCAAAAAAGTTATTTTGAAAAGATCCACATAAAGGGAAAATAAGAAAATAAATGTGAATATGCACAAAAGAAGTGTGATTAGTTGCTAAATTCCATTTGTGATTTCACTAGAGAGTTGTTGTCTTATTCTTGATTAAATGAGCTATAACAAAACAAATACAAAAAAAATCTGGCATGTTGTATAGATTGATAGATTTTTTTATTGCAGTAGTTTGACAAGTGTTTTTAAAAACAAGTCTATACAGCTGATTTAGGTTTAAGGTTGGATTTGTCCTAAACGTTTTCTACACTGTAATCTCCGCGTGTCTCCATTTCCCAGAGTTGTAGAACAACACTGTCCCCAGGCATGCTGTACCCTTCATGTTTTCAAGTGTCAGAATGTTTGTACCGGTCATGAGACTACGTCGGAACGTTTGTGTGTACGCAACGGGGGCCTGGCATGTGACCCGGCGAAGACGCAACAAGCTGGCGTAATGAAGGAGCCGGTGACTTGCTTGGCTCACTCAATGTTCTGTTTTTGAAAATACCAGTCACCTCCCACCCAATACCCCCTCACAGTTCTGTTGACGTAAATGGTTACATGTGGAGTCTGAGGAGTGTTGTTTGAAATCTTGATGCTTTAAGCAGACAAAATTGGGATGTGGACATGTGAGGTTTTATTAACTCTGCTTGTGTTCTCTTTGCCATTTGATTTGAGCGTGTTGCTTCTTTGAAATGGGCTTCAGTTTGTCTGAACTGCTTAAAAGTAAATGCATTAACATGAGTCATAAAGGTTTTGCAACACATCTACTTTTCTTTCATGGTTGTTCGGCTACAGTTGCTGCAATATTCTTATTATCAATGGTCCATTTTCAGGGAACCTGAAAGAGGAACTTGGGACTGTATAGTAGTTCATACTAATACCAGTTCCACTGTGGCATTTTAAAGCAAACAAGTGCTGCCTCAGGGGCTAGTTTCACTAACAGGTGAGATTATTTGATCTTCTCGATTCCTTGCGATCATTTTGGATAATTGTTCAACCTTCTGTAGCGGCAAATCTGCCGCTGACTCATCTTGTTTACCTAGAAAACGGAGGAGAAACAGTTTCTATTGATCTGCGATGACAGAAGTGGTGTGGTGATGTCGGCCTGATTTTCTGCTTCCTGCCTGAAATGCATGGGACCGTCCTGTCTGGCTCACTGACAGGCTCGGTGTGTGGCATCTTCTGCAGCATGACACTGATTTGCATTGAATGGGGTGTCTCTTCCACCCTCCCTCTCTCCCCACCTCCAGCCTCTTTCTATCCTCCTGAAGCTGGAGCCAGAAAGATGAATGATTGAAAACCGCCCCTGACATGAGTACATCCAGGCAGGCAGGCGGTGGCCCAGAGGCCTGTGGACCATGTGACCCGCTGTCGGGGTACTGGGTTCATTTAGTGGCTGCTGGCTGCAACACTGGCTGCAACCCAGCTTTTTCCATACAGGCTGCAGTAGCAACAGGTCGCTGCTATTAAAACAGCAGCACTCTGTTGTGGCTCCAGAGCCAGTCCTTGTGCATGTGTTGCTTCTTAAACTGTGATTCTGTGTGTGATCAAGTTTGTTTATGCGATATATCACAGTGTGTGTATAATGTGTTCATGCCTGTGTCACGGAGTGCAGTCTCGAAGCTGAAAGGATCAGACGGTTTGAACAAACCCCAGTTTTGAGTTTCACTGAGTCTCTGTATTCTTTAAGTCTGAGCAAAAATTAACTCTGCTTATGATGGTTTAAAATAAATTCTGCTCACTTGTAGAAGTGAGGACTGCATCACAGCAGAAACGTGTTGATCACACACTCAGTGACAGATGTAGTTAGGCCCTAGGCTGTACTGATATGACTTGTTGTCTGTCAATAGACACATTCACTTCCTGTTGTTTGGCCTCGCCAGTAAACTGAATGAGGCCAGTGAAACACAGCTCTTTCTCTCTCTCTGCTCTGATGGCTTTTCTCTGATGCAGCTGCAGAAAAATTTATTTTAGTCAATGGTCAGGAATTGCCTGGTGTTCAGTGTGACATTTGTGTACGCAAGCATGCCAATTGATCATTGTTTTCTTTCTGCCCTGCATTCAAAGCAGCCTTTATATTCTATAAAGTTGGCTCAAATGGATCAAAGTGTCAAGTGTTTTTGTAGTGATAGCCTGCAGGGTTTTAGTGTGAGCTGTTGATGGATGACTGATAAGTGTTTTGGATTTTAGCCAGATTATCAGATGACTCTGTATGCCTTTTAACCATACATACTGTGCCTTGCAAATGTATCCACATGCCTTGAAGATTGAGATTTTAATCAAAATATGGAAAAGCTTAGAGTATTTCATCTTATTGAGTGAAACAAATTAGCAAGTAAGTGTGAAGCTGAAGCAAAAAGATTAATGGTTTTGTAAATAAAACTGAAAAGTGTGGTGTGGTATTTTTAGTTTTTATGAGTATGCTCCTAAAATCTTCCAAGGTATTGAAAAGAACGAGATCACGGATACAAGCAGCCGAAATGGGTTTTCTCAGTAGGGTGTCTGGGCTCTCCCTTAGAGATAGGGTGAGAAGCTCGGTCATCCGGGAGGGACTCAGAGTAGAGCCGCTGCTCCTTCACTTCAAGAGGAGCCAGTTGAGGTGACTTGGGCATCTGCTTAGGATGCCTCCTGGACTCCTCCCTGGTGAGGTGTTCCCGGCACGTCCCACTGGGAGGAGGCCCCGGGGAAGACCCAGGACACGCTGGAGAGACTATGTTTCCCGGCTGTCCTGGGAACGCCTTGGGATTCCCCCGGAAGAGCTGAAACAAGTGACTGGGGAGAGGGAAGTCTGGGCCTCCCTTCTTCAGCTGCTACCCTCGCGACCCGACTCCGGATAAGCGGAAGAAAAATAATGGATGGATGGATGAGTATGCTCCTAAAATCTTCCAAGATATTGAAAAGATTGGTCAGAGTTGATTGGGAGCATGAGCTATAAACGCAGGGAGATCCTGGGAGAAAACCTGTTAGAGGCTGCAGAGACTTGAGACTGGGACTGAAATTCGCCTTGCAGCAGGATAGCAACACCAAACACACAACCAGAGCTTCTTTGGAGTCATCTAGATAAGACCATATTTATATGTGAAGGCTCAAACCTAAATCAAACTAGAAATTTTTCACGGGACTGGAAAATAGATGTTTACCAATGCTCTCCATTCCTTCTGACTGAGCCTGAGCTATTTTACAAAGAACCGTGCAGACGAATTTCAGTTTCTAGATGCATCAAGTTTGTCAAGCTTAGAGACAATAAATGGCTTTTGCTGTAAATTCAGTGAAAGATTAGTAGGATCTACCAAGTTTTACAAGGGTGCACCAAAGTTTCAGGAATTCTTTTTAAAAGAGTAACTTTTATATTTGGTTTTATTCTTCCACTTTCCTATTATGCACTTTGTATAATAGTGCATAATAGGACTATTATCATAGTCCTATTGCAGTAGTCCTATTATAATAGGACTATTTCTATTGCACAAAATCTGTGTAATAGATTTTGTGTATCTATTACACAAAATCTCAATAAAGTAGATTTAAGTTGACAATATTTGAAAAGTTCCAGGCTTTATGAATGCTTTTGCAAAGCACCATGAACTGTCATATTTCTGGATTTCAGAATAAACAATGTGTCTGCATTTAATAAGAGATTTTGCAAATGTGTTCCTTTTTTTTTTTTCTTTTTTTTTTTTTTTTTTTTTTTTTTTTTTTTATTTTTTTCATTTTATTTAAAGAAAATCTTTTTTTTTTAAATTTTTAAAAATTTTTTTTTTTTTTTTTATTTT